>CAJNIZ010016668.1:326819-355060 GCA_905231905.1 Symbiodinium pilosum
GTAATTGTTCAGGGGGGGGGGGGGGACCCCCCATCATTAAAAAGGGTGCCACATTATTCGGCTCTTTGGGCGCCTGGGCCTAGCTTCAGAGAATCTTGTGGTCACGGATGTTTCTGAAGGGCGGAGTGGGGCAGCGAACACAGGGATTGTGGCTGCGTTCATGGCTCACTTGAACACCGCTACTGCAGTTCGAAACGTTCATGCCACCAATGTGACGGAAATTCTCTGACGCCAATTGTGAGCAATAGTGAGAATATTAAGCCGAATACTCCCCCACAACGTTTGAACTCGTATCTTGCAAGCCCTATACCCTAGGTCACGCAAAACCTAAACACTAGCTAAACCCCCTCCTGAGGCGGTATGACCTGCCAGATATTGCGCGATGGCAGCATGGACCCACCGCCCAAGGAGAAGGGCTTAGATTGCATGAGCTTGGGGGTCGGGATCGGAGGACAGGGGTGATTTGTGAAGCTTTGGGGTTTCTGGCTTCAGGATTGAGAGCCAGAGTTTGCGCGTGAGGGTGTAGGATCTTGAGGTAAAGGATGGTGTCCGCCTCAAAATAGAACTGAAGGAAACATGCTCACGTGAGTCTATCTTGATCTACAAAACTCCTTTTCAGAGGGGTTTGCGTAGAACATCTGGCTGCTTCAGGAGCGCGGCTTTCACAGTCGGATTTTCATTGTTGATCTAGCTGTCCCAATTTCGGCTCCTCTCTTGGGTGGGCTTGGAGGGGTTTGAACCTTGGCAGGAAAGCATTCAAGTTATGTTACGGCCTGCTTTCCCTTCATATCCTACCACTTTGGGTTCCAGTGGCAAATTAATTTCGGGCTACCAGGCTTTTCAGGCAGGTTGTAGCACTAAACCCTGAGAACTGACTGCTCGTGGCTCAGGCTTGAACATACTTTCTGATCGTCACTCTCCCCCAAATTCGCATGAAACCCAAGATATCTCAATTCTACAGGACAATAGTCTTTGCAGGGCCCCTTCCGGGTTCCATGTAAGTTTGTTGGACTATAGCAAATATGCCTCTGCCTGCATGCATCGGTTTGGGGGTTATCGGAACAAGCTTTCCGGATGCCAAACCTGGAAGCCCTCCCTACATTAGCCATGTTGGTTCTTCACTTGCCTTCTGCTGGTTCTCCTACCACTCCAATAATGGTTTATGGGTATGCTCCACGTCACAGCCAGCATTGTGAGGTTAAGCTGGACTTCAAGCATCACAAACCCTAAACCCACAAAGCCTGAACATATCAAGACCTCAGCCCCAAGCTAAAACAATCCTAAGTCCCACTTGCGAGATTGTGGGGAGGAGTGCCGAGATCTCACAGAGGCCCGGAGACAAAGGGGCAACAGACGCCACTGGGAGCCCCACTGATTCTCTAAATTGTGGGTCCTTTTCGAGGGTCTTTATATTATAGCGTATTTTATGCAGTATATCAGAAGAAGTCGCCTGATAGTGCCCCACATACCGTTCATGCTTTACTTTCACTCCCCCAGTCCTGCACACATTTTTCCGGGATGAGCCGTTCTGAGGAGTGGTTCTTACACTGTAGCAACCGTCGAGGGGAGTTTCTTGTCATGTGGGAGCTCTTTGAGGGCACCTATGCAAAAACTAAGCATTTTCTGGTCGAGAGACTCTTTCTTATCGCGTACAGCCCCAACCAAACTTCAAACATTGCCCTTTGCCATAACTCTTTGGAACAGCAGAGCACCAAACAAGTTGAACTAGTACCTGACCTGATGCCAATTTCTTGGATTGGGTCTGGTTGCAAGTCAAAAGTTTAACTCCATAAGAACCGAGCTTCAACATCAAACAGCTGACGAGCTTCCAGCCAACAAATTACTGGCACTATGACCAAGATCCTTAGAAAGAGCCCCAAGCGTGGGATCCGGCCTTCTTGCTCGAGCATGGAGCACCTCTTAGACTATACTTTAACGGAGGTTAACCTTGGTAGGTTCCCTTTCCTAGTGTGAGGGCATCTTGGAAGTGCATAATTCAGGCTTTCCTGTGGGGTTCAGGGCTTGGGGTTGCGCAAGAAAGAAGCCTGAATCGCAAGTTTTCAAAAATCTGCAAATTCTGAATCAAGCCTATGGGATCCTGCATAGCACTGTGTGCCCTGAGCCTGCCCATCGAAGTTCTATGCTTTTCTGTTCTACGTGTAGACCCCAAAGAAAGGGTTTCTTGCCTTTACACTTATTAACTGGGCCGTTGTTGCGGCCTGTTTGTGTTTCACTTCTGAAAAACCGTGGTGAGAAGCGTGCCATAGTTCAGCATCGTTGTGGCTCCGCCAGCTCGAAACCCTAAGCCAGCCGACCCGAAATCCCAAAGCCAAAATCCTAAATCCTACACCCTTTCAGCTAGGCAGATGCTAGACTCGCAGCCGTAAGATTGCGCGAAGGCTTTGCGCAGCGTGGCCAAATTGGAGGGGGTTCAGAGTTTGGGGCTGAGACAATCTGGGGAAAGGGGGGGAGGGGGGGGGTGGAGGTTCTCAAAAGCATCTTTAGAGGCACCGGCTGCATTACACTGGGCACCCGCAGAGGGATCACAATTTACACCCTCCATGTATGGCGGAAGGAAGCTTAAGGGGAGTTGCAAAGCTCAGTTTTGCTTTGTGTGAACTATCACAGCGTAAACACTAAGGTTTAGACCAATCCAGCGGTATTGAGACTGCTGTTTCTCTGAGACGAGCGAACTCAGCAACCAGAAAACAGCCTTTAAGAGGCCAGGGTGATGCCTTTTATCCCTGAGCAATTTATAGCAATTGCATTTTTGAGTCCCACATAGCTCGTATTCTTGCAACGGTTTGCAGGAGGGTGCTCTTCACAAGAAGAGCGCGCTCAAGCCATGCTCAAACGTTCATGGGAACGTAGCCCACCACTTCTTTGAGCAAACCTTACACCCTCGACCCTGAGAATTGATAGCAGCATTTTCTAGGTGGTACAACATTTCCCTGAAAACCTGCAAACCTTTGAGCCTAACGCGGCTTCACCTGAGGAAGTAGCATATATTACCAAACATCCAACACACTTCCTCATGATCCTGACAAAATTTGAAGTACGGGATGACCCAACACCTGATTCTCACAATTTCGGCTTCTAATCATATTATGCTGCTAGCTTTACAAGAAGGAGCAAAAGGTCTTGGCTCCCAGCACCTCTACAAGATGCTCGATGCCTAAACCTTGGGATTTGGATCCCAAGCTTCAACGCTTTCGCCTCTGCCTTACTTACCGTGGGTGGAGGAAAGCTCCACCACCCTACATCTGGTCTTATAGTAGGAGTTACCCTATACCAGATCTTAAGCGAGGCAAGGTTTCCCCCGAACTAAACTCCAAAGCCGCTGGATTCTCTTCCATTCAACGTAGGTTTGTGGGAATCTCAGATGAGTGGGATTTGTCCATCTGCCTCTTCCACCGGATCTTTGGAGGACGGCCGGGCGGTGCTATTCAGGTCTGGGAAGGCCCTTATGAATTAAGGTTAACTGTCGAGTTTTCAAGGTTTAGGGTGTCTTGCTGAGCAGATATCAAATTCAGGGATAAGCATCTGCCCAATGTACGACTCAACCATATCCCTTTTGAAAACCTGCTCCGAACCACCAAATGCAAAATTAGAGCGTGCAAGCTTTTGCGGCGCTGTGGTAGCGGGACGTTCCTCGAGGGTTTGTGCTTTTAAGCTGAGCTAGAAGCTTGCGGAACAATGACCCTCATATCTCTCAAGAGGATTTGAAACTGAAACGGGGAGCTGCATTATAGCCATTCTTGGTTGGTGGTTGGTGTTTGAGAATTCACCAAACGTCTTCACGTACTCGCCTTTTGTGCTGTTTGGCACAGGTCACTTCACGATGCAAACTTGCCGACCTTGAAACAGCAGAGCATCTTGATATCCAGTTGACGACCCCATGAGACACATTCGGTATTCGCGCAGCTCGATTTTATGAACGAAAAAATCTTGTCGATTCCTGGTGCATCTTCATCTATACTTGCAACTCCAAGCCCATGTAGCTGCTTTGGAGAACAAGTTGAAAAGTTCAGGCCAACAGGTGGCAATGACAAGAATGGCAAGCAATGCCACGCATAGCAACACTTCACTGCCGCGAAGAGGTACGGTACCTGGTCAGTAGCAGCACAGACAACTGGCAACTTGCCGCTCCCATAAAGTTAGGACAGGACACGATGCTCTTCAGGGATTTGCATTTCCATGTTAGCTCGGGAGGGCACATGTCCGAAGATCAGGAGAATGCTTGGCGAGCGACTTCGAGGATGACCGGCCGAGCCCAGACAACAGGTCCAGCCGTTTGTGATCTAACCGGGCGCGTGGCGTTGGGGGTTGGAAAACTGGAATCTTGGGGCGATTAGGGCAAGAATCCGGTGTGTTTGTTGAGGCCGTGCGGTTCAGCATGATATGCCTGACTGGAAGCTGGAACTTTTGTTTTCCATGGGATGGCTGCAAAAAGCCTTCGTGCAACAGGACGGCTATGCAAATTTGCCAAGAAGGATCACAACCCGGCCGGTGAGTTGACATAGCTTTTGAACTTTTGACCCCAGTTTTGGAAGGCATTTGGGCCCAACGGTCCGCGTGCTGTGCAACCTTTGCAGCGAGTTGCTGGTGGGTACAAAAGATGCCCTCATTTGAGACATGCATTTTAAAAACGGATGAGTAACTTCGATGCCAAAGAACGGTTTGCTGAGCTTGCTGAAACATCAGACACCCTGAAAGAAATTGAGGTGGATGTCTTCTAGCCCTTGGTGCCTGGAGTCAGGAAAAAAGGGTATTGAGAGAGCCCAGAGAAGGAAATCTAGATTGAAGTGCATTGGTTCTTAATGTGATCTAAGGGCTTTCCTGAGTTGAAAATTTGGACCACCCTGGGCAGTGGTAAGCCCAGTAGCCAGCGGACGCGCTAGATTCTGCTGCTTGAGAGTCCTGACGCTTCCAGTTGGCAGCCCTTCTGTGCGACCGTCGCAATTGGTGACTGCCTTTCCAACGAATACTACGCAAGTCCACCAAGGCTGCATGCAAGAATCCTCCAACGGAAAGAATTCTGGGCTGTCTCGGCTTTTCAACCTTGTGCTGGAAGCCCTATCCCTTTGTTTGGCTCCATGCCTTGAGCCATGACTCTGAATCAATGAGCCGACCTAAGGCTCACATCACATGCCACGAGAGCTTCCAAAAAGCCTAGAGATTCATTCATGAGTCACCAAACCAGGCCTTCAACAGCACAGATGTGAGACTCATGCCAGTAGTTCCTGCTACTTTTCTGAACATTGCTACTTCGTCTATAGCTGCTGCTACCACTGGTGCGACGCTTCTAAGGAGCGTGGAAGGTGAGGACAACCAGCAGATCTACAACATCTCAGAACTGAAGGATTTCCATGATCCTGTGGACCGTCACTGGCTCAACTTCAGGCAAGATACTGTCTTGAGTCCAGACTGTGGGAGTATACAGTGAGTTGCATGCAGTGGGGAGCATTGCGCAGCGTTTGCAAGGATTTCTTTCTTTTGTGGCTGATTACCTGATTGCTTCACCACCGGGTTCCCAAGATGTAGCGGAGGCCCCTGCAACGAGCCAGTGCCAACCCAAGCTAAGCCCCATTAAGCTCCTGAGCCTCAAACGTTTTGTCTTTTGGATGCCCGTCTGAACCCAGCAACGAACCTCAGAGCCATCTTCTCCTTGGCTAGCAAGA
The DNA here is from genome assembly GCA_905231905.1 of Symbiodinium pilosum. Taxonomy (NCBI): domain Eukaryota; class Dinophyceae; order Suessiales; family Symbiodiniaceae; genus Symbiodinium; species Symbiodinium pilosum. Next base: position 332,501 of record CAJNIZ010016668.1, read on the forward strand.
CATCACAGTTGCTGGTTCTGAATGAAGAATGAGATGGCGCTTGGCATAAAATGGGTCCTCTTACCACCACCAACGTTGTGATACGTTTTATGCAGAAAGCCAAGAAGGACTTGTAACGTTTAGAAACCACCACTGAGAAGCAAGATATTATGTGGAAGATGAGTGACGGATCCAGCTGATGTAGAGGTCTGACTAATCAGCTATTCTGCTTTCATAGCTGCTTTACACTGTTCTGATTGCTCAGGCTCCTACAGCATCTTTAACCATGTGGGCTTCGGGCAATTGTTTGTGGCCATCTGGAATGTCTCGAGGGTTTTGCTCACTGCCTCCACTAACACCAACCCAGGGATTTCTCGCTCATGTATACTCCCTCAATTTGTGCTTCAACGATTATGGCCATGAGAGGTCTAGATGGGGCACATATATGCAGACGCCGAATGTAGGCTTTAACGAAGATCGTGTTGATAACAACCATCTTGCAAGACTCCAGGTACCTCACACTCTCCGATTTTTGCAGTATGCTTTCCAAAGGTCAGGCAGGGTTTGTAGCATCAACAGTATTTAATGATTGGGGGGCGCCCAAAGTCTGCATATTTCCAAAGGCGTCAGTATTCGTGACTTGTCATTTCTAGACTGAAAAGGGAGACAGGGGGACCCTAATTCTTTGAAGCTACCAGTAACTACGAACGCGATACAATTTGGGGCCGAAGGGTTTCCTGCAAAAAAATTACGGTGGGCTCAAGTTTTTCCTGTTAGGGTACTTGGACCCCTGGGGAGATCCTAGTGCCCAAATACAAAACGCCAAAGCAGAAACAGTATTTGCGACCTCGTTGCTTTGAATTTCAGTGGCGCACGGCGCACATCCCAGATGTCTAAACTCTGAATCCGGAGCCTTTGACCCAAGCAAGGCATTTTGTACGGCGAAGCCAGACAGATCTTTTTCGAAAACCTGTTGGCCTACAATGTGATCTTGGCTAGATTCAAGGGACATGGCCGAACCTGAGTATTCTTGTTCAGCACTTCTTTTCCACGGCTGTTGTACGGGGCAGCGTTGTCTATTTGTTCATGTTCCGTCGATGGTATTGCAACTCGTTCCGCCAAGCTACTTACGCCAAGCTACCTACGATGTCTGCTTCTTTGACTTGGCTTGTTTGTGACAGCGCTCAGCTACGAGTTGGGGTTTAGCTGCTTGGGAAAGCTTCGAATGTCATCAGTTTCTGAGCACACGGGGCCGAGGGCGTGGTTAAACGCTACTTATAAACTTTCCAAAAGGCATCATTTCCAGGAAATCATCCTTTGCAAAGGCTTTGTTTAGCACAGCTGCAATTCTTTACTCTTGTGGTTGTTTTTCTTTTGTTGGGCGTGCTTTTGCAGCGCTGTAGGCTCTGCAAACCTGATCAGAGACCATTCTACAGGAGTGATCGTAGCCTGGAGATCCGTGAGAAGAGCTTTCCTACGAGCCCCAGCACTGGAAACATGTATAAACTTGCTGGATTCACGCAAGGGTCGTAGGGCTCCAAAGGCCGACTCTGGCAATCTATTCGTTGGTGGTTCTACTCTTCGAACGCATTCTAGTTGGGCCTTGGGTCTAGCTTTGCATTTGATTTGAGTACTGGAAAAATCTGTGCTATCATTTTCTGAAGGAGCCAGAACCGTAACCTGCATGACACCAGCCTCAACCAGCAGACCTGACTCCCAACACCGCAGTGTCCTCAAGGGTTCGTTCAGGCCACGTTCAAATTCAGCAGCAATACCGCATTCCATTTTTTGTTGCAGACTTTTGGAGCTCCATGGCTCGACGGAAACCTAGATAACCACTGTGCACTCTGGATTTTCGTGAAGACTCCGGGATTTACTCAGGGATTCTTGCTGGGCTAGACCCCAGCAACTACCAGGAAACTAGGACGGCTACTCAGCTACTCGAATTGCCAGTTGGATTGAATCTCAAACAAACGTTCTGAGCTCACTGCTTCTTCTATACATTACCATGACCCTAAACTGTAAACCCCCGGTCCCAGAAAAGTTGCACCCTGAGCCCTACATCCTAAAACGTGAGCCCTCAATCCTACCCTCAGCTCGTATTCTTCGTACCAGCAGTGGCAATGGTGAGATGGTGAATATGTACTTGCTAGGTCACCTCGGAGTCCTGTCAGCCTTGCTTCCAGCACCTCGTCATATTCAGGAATTTCCAGAGATTGTTAGGGTTCCTTCTCCGGGATCCTATCAATGAAGGCAGTGAGGTAGCTGGAGACTTTTCGAGGTGTCCTGCTGAAAACCATGGTCTTAACGGCCCACCATGGTCACAGGTTCTCAGATTGGCGATGCGATGCAGACCTTCGAAGGGTCGCAAGTTTCATAGCGCTCCGCACGCTTGTCTTGAAGCGTGCGAACTGCAAGTTTGAGAAGCCAAAAGGTACATCTTGTCCACGCATTGTACACCTGCCATTGGATTTTCAAGCCCAACAGTGTTTGCGGGCGGGAAATCCCACAAAGCTCTCAGGGTTCGGTTGGAAGCATCACGCGCTCATGCAGAATGAAGGCTCGCAAAGTTCAGGAACATAGGGGCAATTGAGTGTTTGTTAGCTTTACAGCAGAGATGTGGCAACAACACAGTAATGTTGGATGCTGATTAGTGTGGAGGGGGCCCCCAAACAAAAAGGGAGTCCGTATAATAAAAAGGCCTCAGAGCATCCTATGGCTAATAAGAAATTCCATAAAGGAAGAGGGACCCTTCGGGTCCTATTTGAATCCAGCTCGGTCTAGCTTTCAAGAGAAGAGGAAGGGGGGCAGGGTCCTCGGCCTTTACGTTAAATGGCCTGGTCTTGAAAACCGAGCAATTACAATCTAATTAAAATAGAAAATCTTTGCAAAATCTATTATACAGGAATTTTGATCAAAACTTTCCCTAGAAATTTTCCAGCCGAAAAGACTTTACTCTATTGGAACCCCCCCAAATCGAATAGGGTGTCCAGAATGATTTTAACAAAAACGTTACTTTATTGGGCTCCCTGCACTAGACCAGGCGAGATTTCTCAAAAAAAGGCTGTTAAGACAGAACGAGAAATGAGCTCTGCTGCTTTTCCATCCATCACCTTTGCCAATGGAACATTAATTTAGCTGTGCGCTTATCACACGTTAGTGAGGATAAGCCAGCAGAAGTTGCCTCCTAGACCGCCCCACACTTGTCCACAATGTTGGCCAGAATCTAATGACCTACCCCAAGCCCCGAATTGTCTACATAGAAACTAGTCCCCAGATTGCTTTATTTCAAGCATTGAGCTGCTACTTCGGCCAGCAATTGTGTCCCAAAACGATCATAGACAGTTTCGATTCGAGCTTCGAGCAGCTCAGATATATATGTTCTTTTGTCTTTTTTTGGTTCTTACAACAAAGACTTTTGAATTTGAGCGTGTATATGCAAATACCCACATTGTCTCTGGTAGCTGAATGAAATTGCATTCCAGGCATTGCCAGAAGCAGCGAAATAAGTGATGCCCATTTGGATGTGTAGGCTTCGCCGCTAGCACAGGTGAGAAACAGTCCAGCTATGTCCAACTCTCCTGATAGATCAACAGCGGCACCATTTTATGTTGGAACTTTAAACCTAAACTCCTCAAACTTACAACTTGTTTGCTTATGTTGCTTGTCCGCTTTAAAAACCGCTCTCCAAGTCTTCATTCACATGCTTTCAAATAGCTCAGGTCTGAAAAGTTTGGGTCCTTCATTTTCCCTGAGAATGGAGGATCCAAAAAAGAAGCAGACCAGGAAGGGCCCATAGCTTTTTGAAATCATTTCCTGCCTGGAACTGCTATGTGATGTGTAGTGAGGAAGCATCGCAAATCCGCAGCGTGTCTTGGAATGAATGGGATATCAAATTGAGATAAATTAAGGCTTCAAGCACAAACGTGCGCGATTTGGAGGTCTAGGTTAGATTATGCTAAGACCCTCTAAATGGGGTCCTAATAAACATCCTACTGCGAATTCCATACCACATCCCCAAACGCTATTTCCATCCATGTTCAGGACTGCAAGCTCAATTTGGGGTGCAGGTTGAGCAATATGTTCAGGATCGAGGCTTATCAAGAGTCATGTCAATGCCAACTTGCCCACACTCCTTCCTTGTGCTCAGCGCTCCCGGTGAGTTTGTGTTTATCTTTGCGTGCCAAGAGATATGCTTGCAGCCATCCTTCTGGGATCTAGATGCAGTGCGATGTTTGCATGCCGGCCTTCTTGTAGACGTGCAATGCGTCTCAGCTACAGCAGCCTAGCCAAGCAGGGAGAGGGCAGATGCAGTTTCCTCCTGACAGGGGTTAGGGTGCTAGCTGTCCTTCGCGATTGTGCTGCCCTAGCCCAGGCCTTGGAACCACGCAAAACTCCTTGTTGCTCATCTCCAGGCGTTTGAAAACCATCTTCTCTGCGACGCGAGATATGCTAAAGCGGCTGAAGCCCCCAGGATGATCACAAAGACTCCCTAAACTTCAGCTATTGTCAGCACAGGTAACGCAGAACTACCCGCTCCCTGTAGCTCTGCCACATCAGCATGCACCATGCATGTCCCAGACGTGACCATGTGCAAGATGGCGGCTAAGGCCTTAGCACCCAAACCTCAAAACCCCAAAACGCTACACGGGCAATACAGGCACTAAAACCCTACATCCTCCATCAGCAGCATCATCCCAGGATCGCCAGCTGATCCCAACTGGGACTCTGCAGCTGCTTGTACAGTTGGTGTGTTTAGGGTTCAGGCGGGTTCTCTGCAAGCACAGTGGCTATGTGTCAAAAGCAGGGCCACTGCCAACAGAACCAGGATGTTGGTGCTACAAGGTGTTCCATTGCATTACTGCTGAGGATTTACAGATTCAGCTTGAAAGTCTTCTGAGCTTTGCATTGGACGCTGCTGAACGGATCAAAAGCTGCCTTGCATCAACTCTCCTTGGCGTTTCAAGGTGCAGTCATGCTTGCTGTCTGGCCCTTCTCCAGAAGATCTTCTAGATCCCCCATTCCTCACCTCCAATCGATGTGTACTACCCAGACATCTCACAAACGCATATCCGACAAATCCAAATTGTTGAGGAACAGTGGGCCTTGTTGGTGTTGCCCCATTTTGAGCACCCGGAAGGTGATTTAGGTTTTTAACCCCTCGTGATGAATGGCATCAGCCTAGAAGATTTCCATATAGTCACCGTGATTCCTATGAAGCCTCACAAACTTTTTTTTTTGGAATCTGCACATTGGGGATGTACTTTCGCCGAAATCTAAGAGATCCGTGTTACAGGTATTCTACAAAAAGGTATCCACAAGTTTAAGACGTCCCAGCACTGCACAAGCTAATGCGCAGGTGCAGAAAGATTTGGCATTTGCGCGGGCGGAGAACGACGTCCTAAGGATCGCCTGCACGTTTCGGGAATCGGTGTAGGGCTTTGGAGCTCAGGCCTCTTATACTACTGCTGATGGCTTAGGGTTTTAGTCGGGTCCTGGTTTCAGTCCTTTAGGTCCTGAAGCGGTCCAAAGACGTGTAGCGACTTAGCTGTTAAGATTCAGGTTGGTTTGGGAGATAATTTGGGATTGGGACTCACGTTACGATGGAAAGGCCGGCGAAAAAAAAAAATCTTACCCAGCGAAGACCACTGCACAAGCCTGAATAAGTGCCAGTATGATTCCCTTCTATGGCATACGACTATATCATATATCCTTTTCTGATTATACAGGCCGCTGTAATATGTTATCTCAGATCAGCATTCTTAGTGAAAGTCTCTGAAGCAAGAAATCTAAAAGCTGAAGGCTGCCACAGCTATCACTCGGCCGGGCTTGGGAGCAAGCTGACATAATTCCGATGCGGGAGATGGTGTTATGATTTTCTGGACCCCCAAGCCCAAGCATTCCTGTAGTAGACCTCATACAATTCTGGTTAAGCAAACGTGGTGCCGAGCTACTTACTGGTCAGTGCGAGGGTTTGAACAGAAGCAGCATTGGGTACTATGTTCAGGGGCACTCCCAATAATTTCTTGTGCAAGCTCCGCAGGGCCGAGAATGAAAAGCTCCGCAACCAGCTGTGATGATCTCAGATATTGCGTTTCCCATCCAGGATTGCAAAGGGGTGCTGGTGCTCCCATGTAGAACTTAATGGCCTTATAGTGCACACTCCATGAGATTCAACGTGAAACTTCGAAATTAGTTCCAGCATAGGCTGACATGGTGAAGATAAGCTGAAAGCATGGGAGTCGACGTTAGCACCACTTTGGATCTTGCAAGTATTGCAATGGTATCGGGGTGTAAGTTGCGCACTTGTGCAAGACTTCCTTCAGGACCAACGACGCACTAGCTCTGTGTGTCGCTATGTAGTTGAACCAGGCCGATCATGACTGTGAGCTTAGCTGAGCTTAATGAATAGAAGCCGGGGATGCATCTCTCATGTTTCGTTGTGGAGGCTCCTTAGCTTTTTTGGAGCATGGACACTTTGTAGGGCAAATGTGTCATGCTGTGAGATGTGGGAATGTCTTTTGATTCTTGCATGAGGTCCGCCTTTCCCTTGCGTGTGTCCGCGGGAAAAGCGTATAGACCCCTCAAATCGAAAACCTCTGATGGACATCTCAGGGAGCAGGCAAAGCTGGGGTAGTTGTTGTTTGCCAGAGATTAATGTGGTCTTGTATCACTCTAGACTTCCAATAGATTTCAGGCGCCGTATCATTGTACAATGCCATAATAGCAAACCCGAAAGCAACAGCATTGAAGCCTGTGAGCTTTTCCTGTCCAAGCCGTCCGCGAAGAGACGATAGACAGGCTTCCCATGCCCTATCTCGATGGAAACAATGGGCAAGAGTCAAGAGGTGCCTCTCAATTTACGTGTAGCCTTCAACGTGCCTTGACAGATACCTCTCAACGCAGGTCTATTTCATGCCTAGAATGCACAAGCAAGTCTCCCCCAGATGATTGTTTTTTCGAGGCTGATACATTCGCCTTTACATACAGGATTGGAGTTCGATACCACCGAAACCTTAAACTTGTAGGGTGCCATGCCTTCGAGCTGCACTAAATTTTGCTTTGCCCCGAGCATTGAGAGTCAGCAATCAGGGGCCTTTTCCCCGGGCAGTAATGCACCAAACCCTAAATCCTAGCCTGATCCTAAACCTTGGGGTATCAGAGAAACGGTCGTAGACAGGAAGGCCAATGCACCTCAATTCAGGAAACCATTACCCTAAAATGATATGGTGATCCCACATCTGATTTTGGGTTTGTTCCGATTCCCCACTTGAACAGGACTGTTTTGAGGCTTCAGGTTTGCAACTTCCACCCCAAGCCAACGACAGCAGGCAGCACGGGCGGAGTGGTGCCGTCCGGCTCTCGGCAATCGAGGGGCTCTCAAAGCAGGGTATGTACCACACGGCCTGGGAACCCTAGGAATATGGGGGATTACCAATGGGATTGTGGGAGTCCGTATGCGAGATTTTGGCCGAGCAAATTTCGAAAGGCTCAAAGGTACTTACGTGAGATCTTGGGTTCAGAGACTTGCCAGCTCACATATAAAACACTTGGGGTTTAAGGGTCAACTCCGTCCAGAGCAAGCGATTTATTTGGACCTTAGATGTCATACCTTTTCTATAACCAAGGAGGACACGACCCAAACATCCCAATTTTTTCGGAATCCATATGGGCCTCATTTTGCAGCAAATGGTTACTTCAAACCATTGAGGTTGCTGCATATACCACCCAGCGCACGCTTATCCCCACTATCATGACCCCATAAACCCCCGAACTTTTGTTGGAAACTGTGAACCGTAATCCCTGGCCCCTGAAAGAAACGAGATACACTCCTGATCCCTATCCAGCCTTCCACCCTGAACCGCATAGCCTATCTGAATGGGATCCCTAATTTATTTTGTAATCTGTTTAACTGGAGGCTTCGCCGTCTGCCATTCATGTTGAGGCTGCCGCCTTTTGGTGTCTACTTTGGGTGTTTCTAAACATGAGGGGTTGCTTGCAAGGGGGTAAGGATTGTACAGAGGTCTTCTTTGGGGTGTCCATCTCAGAAGCAGTACAGCATTTGGCGGGAAGATGGGAGAACTTCTCCTTCGGCGAATATACATTTCAGACACAAGAAGGCCGTTTTCAGTTGGGCTCTTGCTAGGCTCGGGGTTTTGAGTTGAGGGCTATTCGGGCATTAGGCACCAGGTAGTGCCAAGTATTTGTTCGAAGCCATCCTGCTCAGATCGGAAAGGGAACAGGCGGGCGCAGATGTCAAAGGTTCTGCTTTAGCACTATAGTCTTCATGGCCCTCTTTTGGGGGGTTCATGTTGGTTCGGGGATGGTGCTTTTGAATATGCATTCATGGAGGAAGTCCTGCACCACCTGCAGCCCCTGCTTTCATTGCAATGAGAGGACATGAGCAATATCCTTGAGGTGCCAGTCCTCCACAGACCGTTCATGATACGCCAGGATACCGCATGGGGCACTTCATGGTCCTCTTTCGCGCCCTGTTGGTGTGCAAGTTGAGCCTGTCATTGGTTTGCGTAACCAGCCAAAATGATGGGAAACAACCATGTCCTCATGAGTCAAAGGGCGTTTGATGCTGACTGAAAATTTTGCATCTGAGTTGATGGGGCATGGGTAATTCGAGATTTGCCCCCGAACTCCCCATGGACCCCGCGCCAGGTGGCACATGTTGTTTCATACGCGACGTCATGATTCTGGCGCTTCAGGCTGTAGTCATCAACACGAACTTCAGACACCCATTGAAACCACTTCCAATTTTACACTGATCCGGGACTCAACGAGTACCTGAAACCCACATGATTGGCTTAGTAACACCCTCTGCGAGATCATAATAGCTTCGGGAGTAGGGCTTTTTCCTGATCAAGGATCACAGGCCAAGCACAATGTGTAGGACCCCAAAACGAGCCCAATTGTAACACCTTTGTCATACCCATGAAAATTTCGTGGCAATGTGCACGGGGCTCCATGTTTGATCAGGCGCCGCCAGCCGCCGCTGCGCAGGCAGCCATCAACCCCTGTAACAACAACCCGTCGGCTACTCCAAGGGCTCCCGAACCTTTGCCTTTGGATCCGACCTGGGTCGACCCAGAACCTTGTCTCCTTGTTGTTCCAGGGTTGGTAGCAATAGTCCCAGTCGCGAGTTTGGTAAGGCTTGCTGACACTGTGCCTGAACCCAAAGTCTGTAAGCCTCCTCCAGCACGGGTTGGCTTTTGGGATGTTCATACGCGCTCTTCATGGCTTCAAAGGAATCCCATACATAACTGGTTTTTAAGAGGTTCTGAAGGCCTACCCAATAAAAGGGGCCATAAAGAGTTAGTGAGATCCTCCTTTCATGCCCCCCTGCATGAGAATAATCACTCTGAGCGTGAACTCCCCCGATACTACTGTTTTAAAGTATCCAAACTGCATACGCACTTAGACCGAACGCGTAGGTCCATACCGTAGATGCGCATATGACTGCATATGTATTCTGATCTGGTACAGGTTTGGAAGCCCTTGCAATAGACATGACTTCATTATCTGGCAAAGAAGGGGGATTGTTTTGGAAACATGCTTATTTCTGCTTGCATTTCTTCCTGCCGTACTGTTAATTTGCAAGGTGCCGCCCCAGTCGCCGAATGCTCTCGGAGAGCCTGGGCAAGGCTGCAGACAAATGCTTCTACGGCTTTGGTGATCAGGGTTCAGAATTGGAAATGCGGTGGTTCTTCAGACTTTTTAGTTTGGAGTTTCCGTTCTCGCTTGAACGAGTTTTTTCTGTGTTGTACTATCTAAACAGCTTAATCTCGGTGTCAGCTTCATGTTTGAGGCTTGAAGGTTGCGTGTTGTTGTCACGGTTATGAGATTGACTTAGCGCCTTCCTTCGAATGGCGCGTCGCGCAACTGCTCAATGATGACGACCTTGTTGCCACTGCTTCCCCTCAAGAACCTCATTGTGCCTCTCATCGCTGCGCTTGATTGACAGAGATCAGCAGCAGCAGCAGCAGCAGCAGCAGCAATTAACCAGCAGCCCCCATAATGCATGATCAGAGCCGCAGGAGATTCCCGGCCGGTTGGGAATCCCTCAGAGTGAATTTTCTCTGAGCCCATGACACCTACGTAGAGATTCTGGCAGCCGTCATCATCCCCTTACAATCACTCTATGTCCTTGATGCCTTTCGATACTTAAACCCGGAACCTTAAATCCTAAACCCTAGGCCCTACATCCCTAAACACTGGGTCTTAACTCCTAAGCTCGGCACCCCAGATCCTTTTGTGAGATCCTATAGAGCTTTCCGTGGAAGGCCAGCCAAACCTGCCGGGACTTGCAGCGAGCCAGGAGAACAGAGAGGCTTGGAGCGTGAGACAGGGCTATTTGGAAACAGAGGTAAAAAGGTTTGGTATTTAGAGGTTTGGGTTGGAGGCTGGCTTCCTTGAATGCCGTTCGGGGGGCTTCTCAAATTCTCAGGTCTACATGAGGAAGCTTAGGTGGAGATCAGGATTCACGACATGGGACTTTCTGAAAGCAAGTCACATGTAGGGACACATGGGATTCTACGACGGTCATACAGATCCTCTCCTAAGGATTCTAGATTATCTCAGGAACTCGCATTGGAACTCCTATCAACACATGCCTGTCGCGACCCAGATAGCCTCTTGCTGTTTTCGGAGCTGAGGAGCCTTCGAGAGACTGACAACTCGCCAAGTTTGACCTCCTAGCTTTGTGGCTGTCCCCCCAGCTGTGTGTGGGGGCCAGTGCTGTGGTAGGCTCCGGGGTGCTGTCACACGAATTGGCCGCGTGTGATTACTGGTGCGCCAGAAGCAGACCAACCCACTCGTGTGTTTTTGTCGCATGCGCCTTGGAGGCCCTGCTGGGCCTTTTCCTTCTCGTTTGCCGTTCGTAAGCTGTTGTTGGGTACTTGAGCTGCGCTGAGCTTCTGACTTTCCGCGTGCTGCTAGCTCCTTTGCGTGCCCTGCTAGGGCTTTCACCTTCTGCGTGCGGCTAGCTATTTGGGGGCCCTGCTGGGCCTGTTCAAGTATGAGCAGCTGCTAGCTTGGTTCCCTCTTTGGGCCTTTAATTTATGGGCTGCTACTAGCTACTTGGGTGCCCTGCTGGGCCTTGCATTTTCCGCGTGTGGCTAGCTACTTGAGTGCCCCGCTGGGCCTTTCCGCGTGCTGCTAGCTACTTGGGTGCCCGGCTGGGCCTTTCATCTTCCGCGTGCGGCCAGCTACTTGGGTGCCCTGCTTTGCATTTCATCTTCCACGTGCGGCTAGCTACTTGGGTGCCCTGCTAGGCATTTCACTTTCGCGTGCTGCTAGCTACTGGGGTGCCCTGCTGGGCCTTTGCCTTTCCGTGTGTTGCTAGCTACTTGGGTGCCCTGCCGGGCCTTTCATGTTCCGTGTGCGGCTAGCTGCTGGGGTGCCCTGCTGCTGCTGGCTACTTGGGCCCCTTGCTGCGCCTCTTGCTCAATGGCCACTGGAGTGCTGGGCCTTCTCCCCTTGCGTGCTGCTGGCCATTTGGATGAGGCCGCTAACTCGCAAGCGGTTCCTAGCTACTTGGGTGCTCATTAATATCACTTGCTGGAAACTTGGTTGCCTCGCTGGGTATTTCAATGTTCGCGCTTTGCGCCCTGCCAGCTGGCCATTGCGATCTGCGCGCTTAAGCCTTCACTTCTCCGGGCTGCTGCTGATCATTTGCTGGGACTTTCCGTTGTTGTGGGCCGCTGGCTAAATTTCGATTGTGTTGGGGCTGATGCCTGCTTTCATGCGCTACTGGCTCTTCCTTCTTGCGCGTGTTTTCGGGCACGTTTTCCCTCATTCCCCTGCCAGGCAATGAAGCTTTCGCTTTCGTTGCCTGGGGCGATCTGCCAGTCTGAACTCCAAGTGGAGGGGGCGATGACGTGTACAGAGCCCCCTGCGAAGCCGGGAGGGATGGCGCCTTAGGCATGGCCCTGTCCCCGCAGGTACCGCTCACTCACACACTCACTCAGTCACTCAATCACTCACGCTTTGTGCTTGTCGGTAGCGCTCTAGTGAACGTTCGCAGCCTTGAGTGACCTCAAGACCTCCGCACTGAAAGGCCTCACCGTCGCGTCCGGCTGCAGCAGATACTGAGGCACGCCGCGCCGGAGTGGTTGCGGCTCATGTTTGGGTATGCTGTCAGTCGTAGGGTGTACATCAATAGATTTGGAGCGAAAGTTTTGTTTAGGTCTGAAGACCCCAGGCGCGCATATTTTCTTGCAAAGGTGGAGTGAGCCACGATGCAGACCTTACTGACCATGTACATGCCACTATGCCAAAACTTTCTCTTAGTGGGAGGTTTCTCGCCTTCCATGACATGGCTGCTTTCCCTACTTCTAGCTGCCCTGTTCGCTTTGGTTGTATTGGACATCCAAATCGTCTGGGCGCTGCACTAAGCTTCGACATTCCTCACAACTTCTGACAATGGGGGGAATATTCAGCACTTGGGTAATATAAAGCCTTGCAGAGAAAACTTCGTGGACACGAGCTTAGCCAGCGTTCAATTTGTGGATTCCAGAATGTTTTCGAAGATTTTCCAAAAGCCCACATGCAACATGTCAGCTAGGATTCAGACTACAGTTGTTTGAGTACTATGCGAAGCCACATTGCAGATGTTCGCACGGGTCCGTGGGTTGAGGAACCTCCGCAAATATGACGTGAACAGTATCAGCTGACGGAGCATGAGCAAAGCCACTCGAGTAAAGTAGCTCGGTCAGCATCGTTTACACGGAGCCAACCCCGCTGCGGATCCATTTTTCTGGAATTAGATTGTGCTTGCCTTGTTTTACATATTTTGTTGTGAAGGACTTTTCTAATTTGGGGACTATTATCTTTGTTTTTTCTTGGGGCAGAAAGTAGTCCGGCAAGGGAGCGCCGCCTGCAGCGCAGCAACCAGCTGCAGCAGCTCAGGACTTGACGGGAAATCTTAACTAAACAATGATGTAGGGTTTTGAGTGTGGAGTTTAGATTTGTTGGCCGCGTTTTTCCTTTGAGATCCGGATGTGTCAAAGCGTCAAAGCGTGTGCTGCCGTCGAGAACCCAAATTGTGGTGAAGGCTCGTCCAAATCAACCAAAAGCTCCAACCTCACAACTCCCTTCACGTGAGAGCAAGCGCAGCTTTAAATTCAGGGAAAGGCAGGAAGCAGATTCAGATCTTGGAGAGCTTTTTTTCTACGCGTTCGCAACTCGCAAACAAGTTTGCAATTCTAAAATGCTCAAAATATGCCATTATCCAGGATGTGGGACTCGCGGCTTAGTGAACAAGCCTGAAGCATAACCAATATCATTCCCCTATAATCTTCAGACAATTATGGTGTATTGTGTAGGGATGTGGGTTCAGAGCTGCCTGTGTTTCACAGGAGGCCAGTTCGGGCTTTGCCGGGCCACTGCCCAAGATTTGTACAGTGGATCACTGTTGGCTTAGGTTTTCTGGTGCCCGCACGCTGGGGGGTAGGTTCAAGAAAATTGCACTTCTCAATCTGATCCCTGAAGAACCATGACGAGGGATCCTAGGGTCCACATGGCTTCTATTTTACTTAGAAAACCTCAGATCAAGAGGATCTCTGTAGGTTTTCACCAGATGCCTTACTTCAGGGAGCTTCAAACAGAGCATAGATTCCAGGATTTCGCGCGTTGTGTTTGTTGCATGACGTGGACATGACCCATATAATCCTCGAGAGGGACCACTTTAATTCCTTCATGCTTCCTTATTGTGCATGTGTACATACATGCACATGCCTACATATATGCGTGTGTGGGTGTGTGTCTTATCTATCTATACATGTAACATGGTGGTTAGAAGGCAACGTGGAAACGAATCAGTATACTACTTTCCATATTTGCTCTTTACCATAGCTCCCAAAACCCATTCCTCTATTTCCGACTAACCACTCCAAGACCTAAGGCTCTAAGGCCCTAGGCCCAAAACTCAAGATAAGATACCAGCTTCCATTGTCTTTTCCATCTCGCTTCCGCTCATTACAAAAGTGAATAGCCATATGAAGCATGCCACTAATCACGCCTACACTCGAAACCCTAGATGCTAAGTCTTGGACCTTATCGTACTTATCTACATATTAGTTTCCACACATTTTCGCAAACGTTCCCTACTTACCACCCAGGACCCAGAACCCGAAACTCTTAATGAAATAGTTGCGTCCATGTTCTTCTCCATTGCTTCGTTCCCTACTGACCGCCAATGCAACCGCTATCGCTATTGCTGATAATTGCGCCCTCATTTTTTGCATAATCAACCCTGAATGCTTAGACAATGTGAGGTCATCCGAAGCAGAGTTTAGCTCTGATCTTCTGGAAACTGCCCAGGCTCAAGAAAGGCTTCCTCACGAAGCCCAACGAAACCGACACCCAGGCGTTTGATTTCGGGCTTTGGATGGTTTAGGGCTTAGGTTGGTTGGAAAAGGGCACAGGGTGGTCTAGTGGTTTTGGAAGTTTCCAAAGTTCCCGAGTCCCCATGCACAAGGCTTATGGGGTGATAAAGCGAAAGCCAACTTTGCAAATTCCCACTTGGCTGAGGCTTTAGGATTTCTCTATCTTTCCAAGGGCTCCTATTTTCTGGCTTCGTGACTTTTTCACTTTTTCCAGGAGCATTACAGGGTAAGCCAGATGATGTGTACATAAAGGTTGTGGGGTCTGTCGGGGTTGCGAATGAGGGAACTTCGATTTACTGAGCACTGAGCCCCTACCTTCCCTGAGCCTCCTCAAGTCCGCTCATGAAGCTTCAAAAGCCGGTGCTGACCAAAATCAACTCCAAACCAAACCCTGACCTATGCCTAGAACCCAAACCCTGTGGCTCCTCATTCTTCAGACTGGGATCAGGCCATCGATGAGATGATCCAGGCTGGCATCAGATGCTGCGCCTTAAAGTAGGTGTCTCCAGGTGCAGGGCAGGGTTTTGTAGCCTGCAGGATTCTGGGGTGTGGCCTAGGGCTGAGCATATGGTTAAGGGCTCAGGGTATAGGATCTGGGTTTGCTGAATGTTTGCATGGAATGCAGGTTTACAAAGTTCGCTTGCGTAGCTAAGCAGCGCCAAACAAGGGGTGTAAAGGAAGATTGGAGGACTCCCAACCAGAAAGTGAATGGGACACCAGCCCACGAGCTTCCCGAAGAACCAAACCAACACGCAAGCAAGAAGCCCAGACAGGCCCCCTGGAACAGCGCAGTCGTCTTTGTAGGGCCTCGTTTGTTTCCAGGTTTGTCAGGAGGAGGGTATTCAAAGTTTTTGCAAGTGGCCCCAGCAGGAAGCCGTGAAGACCTCACCAGCTAGCAAGTCGGCAGCGCGGCTTGGCGAAAGAAGTGGCGAGCAGATCGTTCTGTAAAGAATCTCTGTGGAGGGGTCCTCAAAAAAGAAAAATGAGTGTACAGGGCGTTTGGAAGAGAAGTTCCCAAGTTCGGTACATACCCAGATGATAAATAGGTACGTCAGCATCCTCATTCCTTTCTGGGAGTCCTTGTGACCAATTTCTTGGCAGCTCAGGATGACATGAGCGAACCCGAACAGTTTGACGTACCCGCATCTCATGGTGCACAGGTACCTGGCCTACACATGTTCTTCTGAATCCCATCAGGAGTGTTCAGCACGTTCAGGATTCACAGGCCTAAAGTTACCGGGCCATCGCGCCTGAGATCAAGACTGGCAAAAGCTCTTCGAACATAGGTTTAGGTCTTTCATACTGCTGCAGACCCTTTCTCGTAAGCCTGCCCATAGAAACAAGGACGGAATATACCTAAGCCTACTGGTATGGGGAGTGGCAGTGGAGGACTGAAAATACATAAGTACACTATAAGGGTATATATGGGGACTATATAGGGCTTGTTATACGGAACCACTCTTCTTCATATCATGTAGGGTATACTCCTTAACTTTGTTAACTAACTAGTATTGGACCTTCTGGGTACGACCCCCCAAGCACATGCGCTCTTTTGAGGTACTCCTACTCTGTGGCAGGGCGAGAACACGCCAAGGAGGAGATATGGAGGGTTTCTCAAAAGTATGCGTCTTCTGATAAGAGAGCTTTGTAACCCCATCCTCTAGAAGTAAGACTGAACTCATGTGATAGTTATGTGGTCCTTGTTTAAGCGGTTGGGTTTGCCGCAGCCGTCTTACCTTCTTTGGTAGGGAGGTTGACAGGGGTCGTAGGAGTGTGATGTAAGAATATGAGATATTTATCTCTCAGGCGAGCATGGGACCAAATGGGCCCTTTTGAGGGGGATACCAACACTGAAGACAATATTATCTCGAGATCTGCAAGCGGAGCGTATGTTTGAGAGGTTCATGCGCTTCCTCAAATAGTTAGTTGGTGCTCCTATGTTACGCGTCACTCTGGCAACCCTCAACTCAGTCACCAAATATTTGACATCTTGGCATTGGACATGAGAGTCCAGAGGCCAGCAAAGCAAGCCCTCAAGCCCAATCCCTACACACGAAGCCTGAACTAACATGTCAATTCAAAACCCTAAACCCAAGGTAGGCTCGTGCTGGGGTAGGTGGGCTAGTGGCCAGCGCATGCCACGAACCCTAGACATAGCGTCAACACATGCCTGCCGTAGCTGAAGCTTGTTGCTCTTGTGAGTGCCGCTTGCGCGCTGCAAGCTTCCTTCTTTTTTTCTTTGCACCCACCCGCCCGCCCTGTTTTCACGGCAGCTGGATACGGTGCCCGAGTGGACCTCCTTACAGGATGAGTCCTTGCACTTGTGTCTTTTGTGAAGATTGCATCCAACCACAGTACTCTAGAAAAGGGTTGCGTGCATCTCAAGGTTTAGCCCATCCAAAAGCCATGCTCAGCTTGAGTTGATTTTGAAGCAATGTCAATTGGCAAGGAATTGGGAGGGTCGCAGCCTCAGGTTTGGAAATTTCAAAGTAGCAGCTTCAGCATGGTTGTACTGAAGCTTTTGTCACGCTTCTTATGATCATAATTGTGTTTTATGGCACTGCAGCAGTGCAATTAGTATATTTGCTGGTTCTTCATCATCACGATATTGGTTATTGATAAGAATATCATTGTAAATCTTGGACCTGTTTTGGTATTGTGGTCCTGGTTACTGTGTTTCGGTTTTGGGGCCCTGACAGAACCAGACCATCCCCTCTAATCCAGTCTCCAGAGCCGTCGGAGCTGTAGTACCCATGTTGAGAACGCCAACTTCAATTTTTTGATTTAGCTCATTCTTGGAGGCTTTTGCCACGCGAACGTTCACTGAGGTGCATGCTGTGCCTGGAGCCACTGCCGAATGACCCAAGGGAGGCCATCCAGGGCTCATGTAAAGTTAAATAAATCGCAGTCAAGGTTTAAAGCTTTAGGTTTAGGGGAGAGCCCTTTGCTTAAGAAACAGACCGCGGGTGATGCTGAGATCTTGAATATGCTTTAACGACCATTCCTCAATGATGGAGTGCTGGGCTTCATGGGTACGTCAACAAAGTGCCTTCGAGGATATACGTTGACCCCAATGTTTGAATTGAAGGAAACATTGGACTGCATAACCGTTGTGGGTCATTGGAGCATGGCTGAGGTAATCCTGACCCGTATGCATCAGCAGAACTTTGTTTTCCACCCCTTGAAACAAGCCGCAAATATTTGCAACATGCACTTTGCACATGACAACTTTCAGGGCGGCCCAAAACATGAGCACAGACTACGAAGGTGTTGGAAAGCTAAAGAGGATTAGGCTTCGGTGCGCCAGCTGCCAAGAGATTTCGATATTTTTCGCATGAACTTGAATGTCATCCGAGAAGTTCAATGGGATGCGATGGGCACTTACTGCATGCACCGACCGTGCACTGTACGTACCTTGGTGCGCATGATCTTAGGTCGTAGCTTCCAACAACAAGTTCACTGTTGAGGGCATAAGTGGGGGATTTGATTAAGACGCATGGCCCACCACACATGTTCATCACGCTCAACACCTTGAAGCAGCATAACCTTTTGTTTGTTTGCTTCATCGTGTTCATTGCAGATCAAGGGTGGCTACGAGGGTTAAGGCATATGTTCAAACCCATATTGCTTCATATGTTCAATCATGTTAAGTGCGGGTGCAGGTTTATGACTCTAGCCCCAGCCAAAGCTTCTGGGACAGCCAGCCCGTAGCCACAAGGGGCACTTTCAGAAAGCCCAGTAATACAAGGATGCGTATGTGGCGTATGCGTTGGAAGGAGCGCCAGAAAATGTAACTGTAGCAGGAACAGAAGCAAATATATGCATTGTAATCTTGATAATAGAGACAGCAGCACAAGACATGGTGGTAATCATAATGAAAGCACCCACTTGGGTGGGCACCTTATGTCAAGGACAGTTCTAGGTCGCTGGTTCTCGGGTGGGTACCTCCATGGGAGGCACCTCATGTAGCCCCACTATCCTTATAGCAGCCTTCTACGAGCCTTAAATGGAGTCATTAGCCTGGAACAACCCTTTTGAAAGCGTTCTTCAACCCTACACCTTGAAGTCCTTTAAGCATACCCCCAGCAGACAGCAGACAGCCTGAGGTCATCAACTTATGCGCTAGCGAGTGGCAAGCTGAGTTACCGTGCTTCACAAAATGACGATCTGTCTGGGTTGCCAAAAACTGGAGGTCTCTTCTCGGTGGTCCCTATGAAAAGACTTTAGTCGCTTTAGTCGTGCATTTTGCTTGGAAATACCCAGTTGGATGTAATGAAGCATAAGCATACCCAGACAGTCTGGACGACTGATTTTGGACAACTGGGCATGTAACCTATTCAGAGCGACAGTGAGGTTTAGGGTGTAGGAGGTTCGGCTTCGGACATGAACGAGCTGTTGCGGCCACCTGCACTCTGTGGTGCCAATTGCTTCCTTTTCTACAGGCGCAGCTAAAGGGCCTCGTTGGACATAGCCTCCGTGATGCTCAGCACGGAACGGAATTTGTTTAAAACTTAAAACATAGTGATTGTGTTATTTAGGGGCTGTTTTAAAGATCCATTCTTTCATTGGGTGGCCTAGAGCTGCCACCGTGTAGAAGATTACGGTTCGCCTCCCTCTAATCATGATCCCAACCCCCAATGATAGGTGTTCCCCATATGCTATCACGATAAAGATAATATAGTTGGGAGAATATGTATTATCAGGGTGGGAGGAGGGGATTCACCTGCCAGAACAAAGGGCGCTAGCAATAATGGTTGTCCGGCTTGCTGCAGCATTAGATTCTTGGGGTGACAATCGAATTTGCTTGCTCGTCGATAAGAAGCCTCTTGATTGCATCCTTACATGTTCGAAGTTGAAAGGCTCGGCAGTTCGCCATAAATCGTCCCATTAGTATTGCGAATTTCGTTCTGATGATTGCCAGGTCTGTCGCCACCTGTTGCAGTCTGCCACTGTCAATATGATTGAACCGATAATTACCGTCTTCAAGTTCTCAAGAGTCCTTGCGGCCGTTTCTGTTGAGAGTACTTTGCCAAGGCCCAGGTGCTTGTGCCTGCTGCACCGCTCGTGCTTCTTGTTCCTTGGCACAGCATGCTCATGCAGGGCTTCCAGCTTTCTAGCACGTGATGGGCTAGAATGTTCCATAAACCAGAATGGTTTTCAGCTGTGCTTAACGTTGTCCAATCCCGTTTTGCTTCGTCCGTGTAGACAGAACTTGGCGATCACGAAGGCTTGAGAGGGCGATCACAGCAAAAGCTGGATGATCTAGGCAGTAGGATTCATTTCCTGCTGACATTCTGTAGTGCCTGAGCAGCAGAGGTGTGTCCTAGACACAAATCAGGCTTCAATCAGCAAACACCCAACAAAAAACATCCTTGCAATCCAGATATTAAGGCCAATTTTGTTTTGATTACATTGTGAGCAGGCATCCGCACAAGCCTGCTGCGTTAAGGTATACCAGCTTGGCACGATGTCAATAGACCTTGCTATCCCAGGTTGGGAAGAGTTAATGGGAGATGGATCCTGAAAAAAATGTTGCCTTCAGCAATACCCTCAAAATCATCAACATTTCGCCGGTTACGGGATCAAATTTATGTTTTGTTTCAGGGCTTTCTGGAAAAATGTTACTCTACAGGAACAGCTTCGGATGCTATACAAGGGCTGCTGACACAGTAGAGCAAGAATTTCTAAACGGCACCAAGCAAAAGCTCCAAAGCCAAGCAGACAACTGCTCAAGGAACCCGCAGTACGAGATGTCGGACAATTTTAGGCCTGAATGTTGGGTGGTCGCCATGGCAGGACAAGTGTCAAGATCAGCTTTCACAACATGAATTATCCGCTTGGAAAACTAGTTTTGCTGCGCGATGCTGGCGCAGGTTTTGATACAAGTAGTAGGACAGATATCTGCTGAAATACAGTAGCAATCATGTGTGGAGGAGAAAATCACAACTCTGGGGCAGATTTGGCTTCTGAGAATCCATCTGTGTGCTTGTTATTTCGTAAGTTGAGTATGTCGAAATACTTGCCTGCTTTTCATAACATTTTCAAGCTGGGCAAGCACCAACAGCTTGAGCTCCAGACAAATCCGTCCATTTGGGTTACATTCTTTCATAGTTTTGGCTAAGTGGCTATGGGATGCCTTTGCGATATTGGCGAGTGCAGACACGAACATGTGTAATCATGGGGAGTACCTCAGACCCCAAAAGCACGCCCTCAGTTCTTGGCAACCCCATATACGTAGGATCTTTTTCAGGGATACTGCTGTCATGAATCTTTTTTGGTTGCGGTGTTGTGTAAGCAGAGTAGAGCCTAAATAGATGGATTGCCCATTGAACGAGACAATAAACTTACATCCTTCTTGGGTGCCGTGCCCCTACTGATCACCCCTCCACACCCGGAATACTGGGAGTACTCATTGTTAGGGGGTGGGAGGTATCATTTGGGCAAGCGGATGATGTCAGTTCTAGTGAGGTCACGGCCTCTATTCGCTGTTTTGCCAAGTCTGGTCTAGAGTCAGAGGTTAAATCTAGTAGCTGGATAGGGTAGGTAGACATTACGCTTATTATTTCTTATTTCCTATGATCCCATCCTTCGAAAAAAAGTGTATGAGGCACTCAGCAACTGGGTGAACGTGATTTTTTCAAAGCATTGGGGGTTCCTCTTATCTGGTCACCTTCCGTACTTGAGGGAACTACAACCCTTGATTAGTATTTCAGTGGAAACACCCAAAGGGTCTCGTGAGGGAAGACCTCATTTTTGAGGCATGATCGCTGAACATGTGTAAATGGTCGGTGCCAAAACATGCTCAAACAAGTGATGATCCTGGTTATGCGAAATGCCCAAATGCAGACGTCTGGTGGGATACCTTTGTCTTGTGTATATGGGACTTTCTCAGCAGAGGAGGGGCACGCTACAAACCCGCGAGAGATGTCTGGGGATGCTGAAATGATTATGCGCACCCAGGGTTCGTAGTGACACCATGAGCACCACCCTTATGATCATAGGGAGGTTGGTCTGAGAGACTCATCTTTGATTTTTGCTTGGGCGCAGCCTTGACGAGGCGCTGCATGATCTGCAAGAAGCCTGCAGGCCAGTCATGGTACTTGTCGAAATTTCAGCATTATTTTAGGACTTCAGCTTTTCCGCGTTGAGGAAAATGGTAGTCATTCTGGCGGTAGCAGCAATATGACCATGAGAAGGAGTTGGAACTCCCTATTGAATGATTTCAAGCGGAATGGTCAGAGCGTGAGACGTGCATTGAGAAAGGTTCTGCGGGATTGATGACCTGCTTGGAAGCCTGAGAACTTTAGGCACGTTGGGCTGCGTGTTACGTACGGAAAAATTAAGCTACAGCCAAGCAATATATTACCGGTACATCTAGCACTGGTGTTGTATAAGATTCAAAAAAGATGCACCCCGATGATCGTCCACGTATGCGCCTTGTGACACGCGCTCACTTCGGTCCTTTGCAGTCCTTGGATTCAATTCTCTGAAGCTTGCATGGAGCTTTTGAGTACAGCGTTTCAGTTCCAACCAAGTCGCACTTGTGGTATAGAGCCGCGCAGTAGACATGGAGCGCATGGACCTCAGATGACTCGCATACGCTTTCGCATACCTATCCATAAACGTTGGTGCAAGCATCACGCAGCTGAATATGTAGGTCCTGGGCCCCCCCACATTGTAGTAGTCATATTGAAGAGCCCTTTTCGACAAGTCAATATTGAGGGACGCCCCACAGAGATGTCATTGATGGGGGCGTAGCAAGAGTAGAGTAGCCATCATCAGGCAAAAAGTACATGGTTGCTCATGCTAGCCCACATGTTATTGCTCATCTGATGAGCAATAAAATGAACAGAGCTGACAATGTGAGTGTGTGCATACTGCATTATTTTCCATGTCAGACTGAGGACTTACTAAGCTGAAGCATCAGTCCATTGAGCCTTACCCAATCTTTTCAGATTCATTTATCTGAGAAGTCTTGCAGATCCAGCGATGGTGAGAATGGCCGTCCAGGCACGGAAGTCTGCATCTCAGCTCTTTGTTCTCTTTCAGTTAGGGATAGTTCAGAATTTGGGGAGAAGAGCCGGCAATCAAATGTGCAATTTGTTTCAGCAGCAGTAGCATAGTAGTAGTAGTAGTAGTAGTAGGAGGCGCCCCCCCTCGCTACCAACTATGTTTCCCAGATTGC
>CAJNIZ010016669.1:0-27134 GCA_905231905.1 Symbiodinium pilosum
CATTTTATTTTCCATTATCCCATATTATAACCCCGATATACTATAGTAGTTTCCATTTTATTTCCCATTATCCCATATTATAACCCCAATATACTATAGTAGTTTCCATTTTATTTTCTATTATCCCATATGATAACCCCGATATACTATAGTAGTTTCCATTTTATTCTCCATTATCCCATATTATAACCCCGATGTACTATAGTAGTTTCCATTTTATTTTCCATTATCCCATATTATAACCCCGATATACTATAGTAGTTTCCATTTTATTTTCCATTATCCCATATGATAACCCCGATATACTATAGTAGTTTCCAGTTTATTTTCCATTATCCCATATTATAACCCCGATATACTATAGTAGTTTCCATTGTATTTTCCATTATCCTATATTATAACCCCAATATACTATGGTATTTTCCTTTTTTTTCCATTATCCCATATTATGCTAGCTTGCTGAAGACTTGAAGAGCTGGCACTTCTCAACAGCCACGCCATGCTTCACTTCCTAAATGTACTGTAGTCAAAACTCCTGAAAGGGGGTTATATAGGGGAGTAATATAGTGGCTATATAGGGATAATGGAAAAGAAAATGGAAACTACTATTTAGGATTTAGGGTTTATAGTCTATAGTCTAAACTCCTTAAAGGGGGTTATATAGGGGATTATATCGGGGTTCTTATGGGGGATGCTGGGGTTTAGATACTAGCTCATATGCCGCTGCCTTGCCTGTCAAGCTGCATGGTCACACAGCACGAGTTTGCTGCTTTGTTTTCCTTATATGCAAACATTGATTTTTCTGTCATCCCGGCAACGGAATTCGCATGGCATGCCTTGGCATGGTGCAGCACGACCCAATCCATCCGTCGCGCAAGCTGCTCGTCCACTGACTGGTGGCTCCTTTCGGGAATTCCGCTTTGTTTGAGTTGACGCAGGCGATGGTCTGTGTGTGGAAATTGCATTCCGCGCCTCATGTCGGGAAGGGGTTATGTAGGGGTGAAATAGGTAAAGAACAATGAAACTACTACAATATAATCGGATATATATTAGGGCTAAATTCGGTGAAGTCCTTCCATGATGTGCGGCATTGAGGCTAGTGCAGATGGCCGCCACATCGTCAGCTGCGCGCGTGCCAGGCAGTGGCAGTTGGCGTTGCAACTTGGTCAGACATTGAGTATGAAGCGCTTCGAATGAGCAATGTTGCGTTTCATCTCCGTCAAGTCAGTCAATAACTTGACCTTACAGTTGGCAGCTCGAGTGGAAAGTTGGCCTACCAAAGCCTGAGCAGTGTCAGCCTTGGGCAGCTGAACTGCGGGCAGAATTTGTGAGCTCGTGCACGTTGCAGGCTTTGCCACTTGTCTGGAAATTGTCTAAGTGAGTATGACCTTCCCAGGCAGCTTCTTTCAGCTCAACCAAATGTGGCTGGGTTGCAGTTAAGGAACTTCATTTCAGCTACCATTATGTGGGTATGTAGTAGATAGTGGGATTTCCTTACTATAGTAGCTTAATTGAAGTTCCTTGACAGCAACCCAGGTGGTGGCATTTGGCGCAACCATCGCTGCATGTGCATCACAAGCGGCCTGGACCCAGGCTCTGTTGGTGCTGATGATTGTGATGGCTATTGCCCTTACATAGAGGTTGTATGGTGGCTATACAGGGGTCATATGGGGTGATATACATATACATATACATATACATACATACATACATACATACATACATACATACATACGTATATAGGGTTTTGGTGGGTTTTAATGCGGTTGTTTCCCCGATGATAAAAAAAAAATCAAGTGGAAAAGCAAATGGACAACGAAATGCATGGCAAATCACATGGAAGAGAAAATGGCAAATGAAATGGAAACGATGATGACGCTGCTGAGGGGGGAGACTGTCAGGTACCGTCACAGACCTGCGCCGTGTCCATGCAGACAGGGAGGAGCGTCTTGCATTTCAAAATTTGATAATATCCCCTAAACCCTAAACCCTAATACCCTGATACCCTAAACCTGCGGCCAGGCACTTCAACTGCTCAGAGACCTGGACTCGTCGATGCTGGAGGCAGATTCTCGGGAGAGCCCCCTTATTCGATCTCAACAGCCAACGGCATCGCTGAAAGAAAATCGGGTAGCTTCCATAAACAGAGGGACTCAACCAACATTAACATAGACCCCAAATACTACAATACTTATTATGGGACCCTCAGAATGTTTGCTTTAAGTTTCGGAAACCCCCGCAGAACTGCACCTCGCAACAAACACCCCGCTGTGTGGTGCTGTGACCTGACTTTTGAATTCCCGTGCCTCGTGCCGAGACCAACATCGTGCACATCAGTGCAGCAGTCACCGCTTGTGATAAGGGTGTCTAAGCTTGCTTTAGATGCAGATACCGACTTCTGCAGCTCAAGGTCATGACTTTTTTTCCTTTTGACAGATATTGAAAGAAAAATCCTAAAGGGAACACATGGCTTTCGATACGTTTCAGAGATCGAACTTATCAACTCAGGTGGTGCATGGACGCAGGCCCTCCGCTTGCTGCAGGCTATTCCAGAGCGAAGCTTGCAAGCAGCCACTTGGACAAGACGCATGTTGGCTCATCCGCATATTGGGGGTTGGCAAACATCAGGGGTCCCTTCTTGGGTCAGGATCATGGGGTATACAAGGCAGTTCCCTGTTCATGGAAACCCCATATACCCTATACCCTAAACCCTAAACCCTTAACCGTGTAATATAACCCAATCCAAAGAGCTCTTGGCTTCATATCATTCACTGTTTTTTTGCTCGAGGCTTTGGGGTGTCTGCAGAAAGGCTCCTTCGCCATGGTCCTTCAAAAGGCTTTCCAGAAGTCCTGATTTGCATGATCGATTTATCAAGCCATGCCCAGCCCAAAAAGGGTAACAAAACCTGACACGTGTCGAAGGAATTCGCGGCTGAACTTCTGCTTTCATCACTAGAGGTATTCGCAGTTTCGGCTACCACTTGATGTGTGGTGGAACCTCCTCTGCAGGATGTCATTGTGGTGAACTCGGCTCTCAGCGCTTGTGCAACAGCGGCGGAGTGGCAGCAGGTTTCCAACCCTTTCCCTTTTGTTTTCCAGTTTTTCCATTTGAATCTTCATGATTGGGGTCATATAGTCCCCCTTAAGTAGATCGAATATGGCTTTGGGTATATCATAATAAGATCCCCATATACCCCATATCTTATTCACTTAACGGGGTCATATCCAAATAAGTTCCCTATGTCACCTTTTCCCTTATTCCTATATCATCCCCACTCATCCCTACCTAGACTCTAAGCAGTATTTTCCATTTTCTTTTCCATTATTCCCTATGAGTACCCCCCATCCAAGCAATTTGAGCTTCCTGTCCTTCCTGTGTGCTTCTGGGTATAGGGTTTAGGGACATCACGTACCCCGAAAGAAATATATAGATATATACATACATATATATATATACATTGACATAGTGGGGATTATTCAGGGGATTATACAGGGTCGTAAGGGGAATTACGTAGGGATACGTGGGGATGTTATACAAGGATCACACAGGGAATGGGGAAAACGCAGAGCAATCTGGAATAAAAGGTTGTGTGTGTGTATATATATATATAGATGTAAGGCGGTTATATCTGGATATTACACCCCAAAAAAATGCAGAGTCAACTGCAAAATGGACAATGAAATCGAAACTGTCTTTACGGAGGGAACTGTTATTTGTTTTCTTCTTGTGCGGTTCTGAACCAAGTGGTTGGAGGCCCTTCGA
Source organism: Symbiodinium pilosum (assembly GCA_905231905.1). Lineage (NCBI taxonomy): Eukaryota > Dinophyceae > Suessiales > Symbiodiniaceae > Symbiodinium > Symbiodinium pilosum. The sequence continues at coordinate 3,764 of CAJNIZ010016669.1, forward strand.
CTCTTCCGCAACCTTTCAGTGCAAGGCGTGGAGTCTGATGTTGCGAGGCAGCAGGCAGAAGGGCGCATAGCAGCTGCATTGAAGAGTTGGTGTGCCACAGCAACTACTGTGTGAAGCTGATGTTAACAGATCACAGCTAGAGGCTAGCTGCTGAAATGTCGGGAATGCCAGAGGTTGGTATCTTGTTGGTTGATCAGAATGCAGTGGTGCTGGCATGTGGCTGCAGAGGACATGTGAAGTTCCACCTGGACGGGAGTGTAAGACGTATGGTCGAAGATTGTGGAAGAGCCTGCAGTACTAAACTGTTTAAAACCCTATACCCTAAACTCTGAACCAAATACCGCCCAGACGGTCTCAGTGCGAGGTTGTATCTCACAATGCCGTCATCAGCAGCCTCGAAAAGGGTGGATCGGCTGACTTGCCCGTACTGAAAGTCCGCACTCGTGCTACCTGTGGGGGGTCTCACAAAGTTGGGGGGTTACCTTGAAAGAGGATCATAGCGGTTCAGGGTTATATGAGGGTATATGAGGGGACATAAGGGTTTAGGGTTTAGGATTTCGCACAGTTAGGGGTGCCTTTTTGTGGCTCCCTCTATCAAGGATTATAGTATGCTAGGGTCTATTTGAGGGTCCCCTACTTAGGGAAACTATCTGTGACTTGTTCAGGGTTGGCTAGCGAGCATAGTGGCCTGTAGCCTGTCCTGTTCGGGCACTGCTTTCCAATTCGATCTTATGATTATCGGACAGGTAGGAATTGCATGGCTGTTGTGGTAAGGCAGGCCGTGCGGAATGTACAATGACGGCAACTTGAAAATTCAGCCAAATTTCAGCCAGGAAATATCGAAGTTGACTACCATCTCCTGCAAATCTTCTTATTAAACAGCAGGCGGGCAATGGCGGCTGGCCTTGTGCGTGCTAGAGGAGATGAGCTGCAGTGAGGTAAAAGTCGCTTGGCCCACATGACCGCAATGACCCCGCAAGTCCTCAGCAAAGTACATCTAAGTGAAACTTACTGAAAGTTTCTTGTTTTCAAAGCGGACTGCTGACGAATGCAGAGAACAGATCAGGCAACCTTTTGTCAAGGTGTAGCTTCGCAGTGGAGTGGTGGTCTTTTCTCCACGAGTTTCAACTGGGTCCTGTTAACCCCACACCGCCCAGGCAAGCACCATCACGTACAACTCTGCGCTCAGTGGCTGGCTGCAGTGGTTGACGCAAGTTCCGAATGTTCCGATAAGCCAGTTGCGCATATTTGCACTGCCTTCAGCCTCAATGCCCTTGGAGAGGACCTGCTTTGTGCTGATAGTTATTGGCACGTCAGACGCAAGGAGTAATGATCTTCGTCATAGGCGCACCTCCAAGCCGTGTTGTGATCTTTGCTGAGCTCAATTTTCTCAGCAGCCCAGGTGCTTGCGTCCGAAGTGAAGAGTGGCAACAATCACTCGTCATCTTCAAGATGCTTCAGGATGAGTCTCTGGATTGCAGAAACAGCCGGTCGCCTCTGAGTAAACCCCACTGCCGACTCTGAAACTTATTGATAGCGGATGTTTACATACAAAAGGGCAGTCAAAGCTTTCCCAGCTGCCACCACAGACCATAGCAGATGCTGCCGCAGCTGCCGCCAGTGGCACAGTGATGATACTATTCTCGCACTGATGCACCACTCAGAAAGGAGAGAGGCTTGCTGCTGAGCATCGTGTCCATCACTGCGGCTATCACGGCCTGTGGGGCAGGCCATCTCATGTACACTGTGGCATTTGAAATTCGCTCACACCTTGAAGCTGCAGAATCTGCAACAGAAGCGCATCACACTTCTTGACGAGCAACCTGCCGCCTATGCCTCGGTATATGTGTTTTGAAAGATGCTCCGAGTTGTTCGACTACCCCTCCACACAGGTGATAAGTGGCAACAGGCGCTGTTGCTGGCCGCCTCGCCCCTGCCTCAGCGCGAACATCCAGCTGCTTCAGAACATGCCGCCTTTGTTGCCGTCTGGTGGTGGTGCTGGTGGTGGTAGCAGCAGGAGGAGCAGCAGTGGCAGGAGCAGCAGCTACCACTGAGTTGCAAAACTTGAAGTAGGTGTAACAGGATTTGGGAGAGAGTTGTTGGGGTTCCCTGAGGCTAAAATAACATCAGGAGGAAGTACACTGAGCAGCTCGTTCCCTTGGTTCTTGTTGAGAGTCAAGTACTCAAGCTGATGCACTTCAGATGGGACAGCCTGTCAGTCGGACGTTGTATGTCAACACCCAAGGTCTGCTTCTACAGAAGCAGGTACACCAGCCACGGCCGCCTGCAACGCTGCCATCTCTGCATGTGGCAACTGTGCGGAGTGGCAGTACCACGGCCTCGAACCGACGCTTCAGGGTACACTGCGCAGCTGCGTTGGTATGGTTAGGATTGAAGGAACGAATCTGTTTCCGTGTTGGAAGGGCAGACGTTGGGCGAAAGCATATTTGGAGGAGTTTTGAGAGTGTCATGCACCAGCTTTGCCTTCCCCTTTGCATATGCTGTTGCGCCTAGAGTAGACCGCAAAGGGTTCTGCTACTGTCCTAAGCACCCTCTCCGAATTCGCTTTGCGTGAGTCACTTGTCATTGCGTGGCCCTGAAGCAGCTTGAGCCCTGCATAATCCACTGCCAGCTGCAAGCTTCGTCGTTGCCATGCTCGGCTCAGAAGTCACTGGATTGTGTGTTTAGATTGAGACTGCTTTGATAGACCTGGTGACAGGCAACGTGTTGCCCCGCCTTGCGGGGACCATGGAAGATTCATTCCAGCGTCATCTGGAGGCGCTAAATGCCGTATATGAGCAGGTGATCTCGGAAAATGCCGAACTTCGGAAGCAGCTGGGAAACCCTGGCTCCGGGCCTCCGCTCCCACCAGTGGCAACATTGGCAACAGTCTCCACCCTAAATCTGCAGCAGGAAAATTCGCCTCAGCTTCCTGGAGCCTTGATTGAGAGTGAGAATCTCCAGCCGAATCTCTTCGACGGAACGGCCGCAAAGGCCTTTGAGAAGGAGGGTGAAGAGCTGGAGGACATCCACAATGGTGTTGAAAGCCATCCGATAACATCTCTCCCAGAGTCACCGTCCCCACCTGAATGTTCCCCGCCGCCTCTGACGGACTCGAAGTCCAATCATGCCAAGCCATCCCAGCGGCGCAGCAGTTTCATACGGCAGTCACTCATGACAGTCAACTCAGGTGAGGAGACCGAGGATGATGCAACATTTCTGTTGCTGCTGGACGTTGTCCCAGCCGTTGTTATCTTGATCAGTGCAGTGGTTGCCGGCTTCAGTGCTGACATTGCACCCGATCACACAGTATGGGTCGTTCTAGAGATGCTGTTCACCTTGTTCTTCATTGGGGAGATTGTGGTGAAGATGAAAGTGTTTGGCCTGAAGGAGTACATGTGGGGTGCTGACTGGTACTGGAGTTGGTTTGACATCCTTTGCGTCATACTGGCAATTGTGGACCTGAGCCTGAACTTGTCAGCAGCAGCCGAAGGCACTCAGAGCGACACGGGGGCTCTGAGTTCTTTGAAGATGCTGAAGCTAGCACGCTTGGGCCGCATCGTGCGCTTGCTCAAGTTCAAGATCTTCCAGGAACTCAAGCTCATGATCCAGGGCGTTTTCACTGGGCTGCGTGTGCTCTTCTGGGCTGTGGTCTTGCTTGTAGGAATGATGTACCTGCTTGGTGTGGTAACGCGAACTGTATTTGGTTCAGATCATGCTGAGTTTGGGTCAGCCACTTGGAAAGCAATAAAGAAAGCAAGGCGGCAAGGGCGCTTAGCCAGTACATCGTACAGCTACTTGTGCAACTGAGCGGCTACAAGATGCTTAGTTGTGCAAGAGCTGCTGTTTGTTTTGCAACTGTTGACTGCCAGTCGAGGTCCCTGTTGCTATGCTCACCAGCTTCCGCTGCTTCACAGATGGATGTGTAGCTTTTGATGGCACGCCACTTCAGGAGAAGCTCCAGAAGGACACGTGATCATGTTTCAGGCATTCCGACAGTGCAGGTTTGAGACAGCTATTTTTAGGAAGATTGGTCTGTCCATCCCTGTCGTCTTGGGTTGGACAGGGCAAAGATTGAATACAGGCGATTTAGACACAATGTCATGCTGGTCCTGTAACCCTTCCCCTGCCCCACATAATCAGACATATCAAGGAATGGACATCTGAATCACAGATTGTCTTGCGATTAATTAAGTTGAATCAGGACTTTGGTGGTGCATTTATGATCGCTTACATTCTCCTTTTCCTCTTTGTCACCATTGGGATTTTCAACCTGATCATGGCCACTTGCCCGAATGCCTGAGGTTAGATCGTGTCATGACAATTGAAGGTGGTGAGTAAGCGGCTGTTCTTTGCCTTAACATGCATAAGGCCGTCTTCATTGACAACGTCACGGATGGAAGCACAAAGACGCTTGGCCAGATGTTCCGAGCATGCCCTAAAAAGTAAAACGCATGTGGCGCGATGCCAAGCAAAAAAGATACACTAGAGAATCTGTCAGTCGCATCGCAGCCGTAAATGCACAGTCTTCGAATGCAGACCAGACGACCGTCCAATCATAATGGGATGTTTGATGAACTGCCAGCAACTGCTTAGGAAGCGACAGCGGGAGCTTGGACAAAATGCACCTAAGACAGCTTTCATTATCTCCGATGCGCTCAGTCACTCGCCTGCATGCGTCGTCTTCAGTAAAGCAGAACATGCACGAACAGCCTGAAACAACTTCCGACTCGAGACTGCGGAATACTTTTTAAGGGTGTTGAGGGGAAGGCAATTGTAGACTGCCAGTGCTGCCTGGACACTGCTGCGGCTCTGATATTGTAGCTGCCACAGCTACTCTCGGTGGAGTGGCCCTCCGCCTTCCCCTCCTACAGCTTGTTTGGAGCTCAGTACAGCAGCTACTTCTTCAACCGCCTGTATGACAATGATTGCGCCACTACCATTCGGCTAGCATGCTAGTATTGCTCTTGCTGCTGAACCTGCTTCCCGCGCAATTACATCCGCAAATGCAATCATTCTTGCGACTAGGGTGTCCTGACAACAGTGCAGATACTGCTGCTGCCGCTGCTGCCATGGCTGTTGCTGCTGTCGCCACTGCCTGCACGTACTGCATGTCAACATGCACAACTTCTCCCACTAGTACTTGTTCCTCCTGCATTTGTAAGATTTTGACAAGTCTATGCTCTCTTTGCGCTACGTAACTTCAGAATGTCCCTGCAGTATCCAATCGCAGAGTATCCCCGCGGTGCCGAAACACAGAGTACCCCTGCAGTCCCACCCCACAGTCTCCTTGCAACCTTCGTAAGAGAACCTTTGCAGACCTTAAGACCCCTTTCAAGGGATTGACGAGTCTATGCTCTCTTTGCACTACATAACTTCAGAATGTCCTTGCAGTGTCCAATCGCAGAGTATCCCTGCAGTGCCAAAACACGGAGTACCTCTGCAGTCCCACCCCACAGTCTCCTTGCAACCTTCGTAAGAGAACCTATACAGACCTTAAAGCCCCTTTCAAGGGACCTACAAATATAGCCCTTATAACCCCGTGAAACGGACCCTATTACAACTTGAACAGCTAACAGCCGCATGCTGGACAAGCAAGATTTATGGTGTGAATGCTGGAAGTAGATTATTATTCTTCCTCTTCTTGTTCCTGTTCTTTTTTCTTCTTGCAGCTGCTGCTGCTGCGGCGAGGCGTTTATCTTTTCGTGGTGGGTTGTTGTCACTTGTTGGCAGTTGGCTTTATGGCTGGTCGTTGTCGCTTGGTGTCGGTTGATTTTCTTGTGATTATGGTTGTTGTTGATGGTTGGTGGTTGCGGTTGGTTAGTTTTGTGGTTGGTTGTTGGTGGTTGATGTGATTGTTTTGTTGTGGCTGTTGTTGTTGTTGTTGTCGTTGCTGCTGCTGCTGCTGCTGTTGTTGCTGCTCTTCCTGCGCTGCAACTGCTGGCAGCCGCTGCCCCCAGCAGTTAGCACCACCATGACGCTTTGCAAAACAGATTTTTTCAACCACCGCCGCTGTCCTGACTGCCGCAACTGCTGTATATATGTTTATTGAAAATAAAATGGAAACTACTATAGTATATTGGGGTTATAAAATGGGATAATGGAAAAGAAAATGGAAACTACTATTTGGGGTTTAATATCGGGTAATATTAGGGATGTCTTACGAGGACACCTTATCCTGATGAACATCTTGCGAAAAGAGGCAGAGGATGAGGCCAGATGTCTTGCATGTGCTTCCATTTTCGCAATTGTTTTCTGAGCTCTTTGAAACAGAGCAGGTTATGGTTATGCATGTTTCGGGGCCTTCTTCAGATTGAAAGACTCGCACAAGATACTTAAAAGTCTCAGTAACGTTGAGGACCGTGATACCGTTGAGCTTCAAGGTTGGCTCGAACTCCCCCTTATATTGCACCAGCATCCCGCCTAATATTAGATATTCCCAATATACTATATGAGCGGACGTCAAAATACCTTGTATGTAGAAGTGCGATATGAGGTTCAGCTCTTGCCGGTTTAGTCTTCGCTACAAGGCGGCACCATGCATAGACGCAAGTTTCGGGCTCTTCCCCATGTAGGCGCTAGGATAGCGCTAGCGTGGCGCTAGGTATTCCTTTGATCACAAGGCCTATGGTAACGGGCTCCAAAGATGACATGGTATGAGCGGAGAATGCTTGCGTGCGAAAATTGACCTTTCGGCTTGTAGGGTAGGGTAGCTGGCGTCGCGGGCATGGCTTGGCGAAACGAGGAAATCCGCACCTGTAGGACCGATCTCAAACCTTTTCTAGTCCCAGAGAGTGACAATTGAGTGACATGTCCATATTCATTGCAGTGTTTGCTCCAGATGCAGAATGCCAGCATGCCCGGCATGGAAGAGCTGGCGGGAGCTATCCACAGCGAAATCCTAGACTCCTAGACCCTACATTCCCACGCGGCCCGCTGAGCCCGACCCTCACCCATTACGAGGGTGGTCAGTCAGCGAAGATACACTTCAGTCTACACACCTTTGGGCGGAAGAGATAGAGAATGCACGAATAGAGCTCCTGGAGACGACTCGCGAGTCCTAAAATAAAGGTGCTAGTGTATTTTGTGAGGTTTCTGTAGAGGGTACAAAGTCAGTACTACTACTCTTCCATATTTGCCAGAGCCATCATTCCACACCTTTGTTTTCCTTTTTGTCGTAAGGCGGCACCATGATTTTTGCAGCATTCGCGCTTCCTGGAAGAAGGAATATTGACAGCCATCCATATAATGTACCGCAATATAGGGGGGTGGGGAGGTTTAATATTAATTAGGGGGAGGGGATTCTGACATACGGCCCCGAGCCCAGACCCCTTAGCGTTCCCAGCAGGCGGCTGAGATGGAGAAGAAGGGTCGGCCCCGCCGTGTCTCGAAGATTCTGAAGGAGAACCTTAGAATTTGCAGCAAAGGGCTGGGAATACATGAGCCACAGTCGAAACTCCTTAAAGGGGGATTAAGCGTACAATCATAGGGCTTATCAGGGTGGATACCAGGAGTTTATACAATAGCTCACATGCGTAACGAAAACAGGTGCAACGCCACAACCGGTGGCAATGCAGTTGTCCAGGAAGTGTGGTTTTGAATTTATGGTCCCCCTTAAGTAGATAGAATATGGATTTGGGTATACACTAATAAAATCCCCATATGCCCATATTCCATCTACTTAAGGGGGACTACAGTTGTGACTGGGCGCACGCAGCCAAGGAAGCTACGGGGCCTAAAAGAAATGTGCCTTGGCGCTGCTTGCTTTTTAAACAAGAGTAGTAATAGTAATCACAGTGACACTGGTAATCGTTATAACAGTAATAGCAGTACTGATCGTAATAATAGCAATAATCTTGAGACCGCCGCCTTTGCCGGGTCCTTTTCCTCATCCGAAGTAAGGAAGCTTCTATCAGACGGTCCGCATTATCACTCGCTGTTGATGTTTTTGAGACCTCAATTAATGCTGCAGCCTTGCTTCAGGATTAATTATTGTCTGAAGCCATGTGTGCAGGTATGGCTACAAGCCGCACAGTCAGCACGAATATGACGCGCTCACGGCCCAAATCCGCGCAGAGATGGTTGAGAGAAACATTGTTGTCACCAAGGATGTTGCCCATCACATGCAGCGGGCATTGTGAAGAAGCCCTATGAAGCATTGTCACCTTAAGAACATGATGTGCTACCAAGCTGTGTCAGACACACTTCTTGAGTGACCGTCTTCAGGTGTTGAGCAGACTTAAGCTAGGATAGTTCTTTTCTGGGGCCTCGCAGGACGAGTTCAATCATTGGCTTCACACCGAGAAGGGCCTCTTGGAAACGCTAGACGACTGTGAGATAGACTTGTCCTGCACCTTGGCCTGCTTTTACTGCATCGATCAGGATCCAAGGATCGTTAGGTTCAAACACGCACGATGAGAAGCCAGGCTTAGTAACAGATGAGTAGCTCCTAGGTCCTAGACAAGTCAGACCCCAGCAGAGCTTGATTCGTGTTGCGCATTATCTGCAGCAGATGCTTATACGCCGTAGTAGGTCCGTTTAACATATTTGAAAGGGGTGTACCATGAAGAACGTGCTTTTCAGCTTCTCTTCAGTAATGTTAAATGTGAGAAGGCGGGCTGAAGTATAGCAAGTTCTTTTCGAGTCCTGCTTTGTTTTCAGGCGGTCCTGCACCGTTCTTTTTGTTTTTCTGGCATTCCAAAAAAGATCCAGAACCATCATTCGATGAGCTGGAATGCGTTCTAAGATACCCCCTGCTGTAGTGTGACTAGGCCTAAGGGCAGCGTTAGGATTTTGAGGGGGGACCCTTACAACGAGATCCGCTACTGTGCCCCTCTATTCCAGCAACCAGAACAAACCTCACGCCTATTTGGGGGGGGCCCTGGAAAAGCCTGGTCTGTGACATCTGCTGCCCAGAGATCCTCCGATAAACCTGGGAGGCCCCCCAACAGGCCTGAGCACGTGATTTTCATTGATCCTTTGCGACCCTCGCCAGGCAAGTTTGACTTGTTTGATGTACTTGACGCAGACCTGTCCGGCGAGCTGGAATTTGAAGAAATGATTGACGGCTTGCCACACGGCTGTAAGAACAGAGCTTTACGAGCTGCTTGCTACCTTCACCGCTAGCCATCCCAGCCATCCCTTAAAAAAGTAATTATAGGTATATAATAAACAATGGAGTTTCCTTATTATAGGCTCCTAACTTAAGTTCCTTAACAGCAGCCCAGGGAGCTGAGGTTGAAGTGCCGGGGCCCTGCCTCCAAGACGGATATCATTGCAATCCGCCTCAAGACAAGACTGCTGGTGCGAATGATGAACCGGGTTTGTGAGAAGCTAGGTATTGAGGGTATTGAGGCCGAAGAAGACTAGACTCCTCATCGACTTTGGAGGCCTACACTATGAGTGGCAGGCATTAACTGCCTGCATTTCGGCTGAAGGGCCCTACCAAAGCAAAGAACTCCCAGATGATTGGCAGTTGTTGGCCTCCGGGATTGAGGAGCCGCGGCTCTCAACATTCACCCCTTTTCCAAAAGAACCTCGGGAGCTCTGATCCAAGGCCCCAGTACTTAAGATTAGTGTTCAAGCACGTTGGTAGCCAGACTGATTTGGACTGTTGCTCCTTGGTTGGTTGCCATTGCATCCTGCAAAGCAGGCACTTTTCGAAACCTCTCCTGCTAAGCAGGAGCTTTGCATGATTGGTGCATTCGGTGAAAGTTTGATGAGAGTGCAATTCTTGCGCCTGCAGGGAACGAATCTTCTATTTGTCAACATAAGCAGTCCGTGACAATGTCTTCTTGATACGCTTGGCGACCCTGCACGCATGTTCTGGCAGCGAGAAACAGCCAGCTGCACTAAGTGTGCAGAAAATCTCACGCTCCTTATGCTCCGGACTACTGTCTTCTTCATGGATGTCCAGAAACAAGCCTTACATCATCTTACATCTGTTGATAGCATACGACTTCGTTCAACATTGCCATTAAACCCTAAACCCTAAACCCCGTGGTTAGCGCATCGCCAGGTCTTAGCTTTTGGGGCGATCGTTCTGCTGCAGCGCGCCAACACACCCCAGGAGGTAAGGATCCAAACCTACGTGAGCTATAGTCTAAACTCTCTAAAGGGTTCATCTAGCAGATAATATAGGGTTCAGGGCATAGGGGGTTATAGGGGTTGTTAAGGGGGATACTAGGAGTTTAGACTATAGCTCACATGGCATAGCACTTACATACACTCATAACTCAGTCTTACGAAGCCTCTCCTTCCACACTATTCAATGGCGCTCTGGCTGGCACAGTCTGATGCAAGACAAAAAGCTTTGCTTTGTCTTCTTAGCTCTTCATTTGGACTGCACGGCTGCCTGATGCTTGCACAATCCATTATCTGTGCTGACCAGCGGGGCATGAGTGCACATGAGTGAAGTTTCGCTCATTACTTGGGCGCCATGTTTGTGCTGGAGACAGTGCCCATTGCCTTGCCGCCGCATTAGATGGAAGACTAGCTGAAGATGGACAAGACGCTAAAGGCAGTTCTTGCCTCGTCCGCTGGACTTTCATGAGCTAGAAAGTGTTGGTCCATGCCCACATTTAGGGAATAGCACACTTTTTTCATGCTACTGTAGCACAGAAAGGGCTATTGTGGCACCCTTGGTACGCCTCTCGTTAGGCTGCTGCATTCTGCAGTCGCAAAGCCATGGCTGTGGGTTTGGCAGACAGTCCCTTCCATGAGCACTTGCGGGCCTTGACAGCCGAGTACGAGAGGCTGCTCATTGAAAACAAGGCCGAAAGGGTTTAGGGTTTAGGGTTAAGTTACTATATTATCCCCCTATAATGGAGAATCGAATGAAAAAGAAAATGGAAAATGAAATGGAAACTGGGATTATATAGGGGTTTATAGGGATTGGGTTTCCCAAAATTAGGGGTTGAGGTTCATGGGTTAAAGGGTTGGGGTTCAGGGGCTGAAGGGTTAGGGTTTGGGTTTAAGGATTGGGGTTCCTTGTGTTCTGGGGCCCACACACCTCTTGCAACAAATTGTGTGACTTCTTCCTGGACTCCTGGCCGAGCTGTTGAAGCTTTGCATTCAGGAGCTACGACAGGGCAGTCACGTGGCATCCTCCTCCATTTGGAGCCTTCGCCACCAGGACTTCGAGCAAAACATGCTCTCATGCCTTGAAACATTCACCGAACATGCCGGATTGTAGTTGCTGTTCACTAAGTTCAGCTTCAGGACTTTGGAGCAGCACCCAACCAGCCAGTGACCGCGAACTTCATTGAGGGCGTGGAGAGTGAGCCGCCAGACTAGATTGACTGGATCGCACGAGTCTATGGAGATTTCTGTGGACGGCATGCCGCATCCAAACCACTCTTCCACATGTCTCAAAGGGTAATTTACCACTGTTGTGCTGAACTCAAGTCCGAGGTCTCTACAGCTCCCGCACATGCCGAGTGTTACACATAAGTTGCCGCCAGGCCTGAGTGGGTTGTATCGGGAACATGGAAAGAAAATGGAAGTAATTATCATATCATGGGACATACGTTGGGGTTACAGAGACATGTTGGAATTTGACATGGAAACTACCGCATTGTTATACACTGTGACGCCTTTACTTCTGCGAGGTTCTTGGCGTGTACATTGTATGATGCACTTAGACAAGGCTCCTGATGCTGCTTTCCCATTAGAGGGACCACCCACCACCAAAAAAAAAAAGAGTACACACCTCCCCAATTTTCGGAGACCCTAATTCATCCCCACACACCCCCGACACAGACCATTTAATCTTAGATGTTTGTTTCCATTTGATTCTCCATGATTGGAAATAATATCCCTGTGTTGTTAAGAAGTCCCCTTCTCTCCTGCTCCATTATTGGGAATAATATCCCAATTTCTTGGCAGCAATAAAACCCTAAAGTACCATAATCCTTATTACAGGAACTCCCTAAAAAGGTACCCCTACTTTCGGGAAACCCTAAATCCTATATCCCCCTGTATAGCCCTTATATAACCCCTATATCCCCGCAAAAAGGTACCCCTACTTTCGAGAAACCCTAAACCCTAAATCTCCCTATATAATCCCTGTATCACCCCTATATAACCCTATTTTACCCCTAAATCCCCCCCAAAAAGGTACCCCTACTTTCAGGAAAACCCTAAACCCTATATCCCCCTTACGTAAACCCCTATATCTTCCCCAAAAAGGTACCCCTATTTCAGGAAAACCCTAAACCCTATATCCCCCTTACGTAACCCCTATATCTTCCCCAAAAAGGTACCCCGACTTTCGGGAAAACCCTGCAGGATTACCGCAGTCAATGTCTGTGAAGACGCTCAAAACGCCCAGTGCCAGCACGCCAACACCAAAGGCGAGCCCCAAGGCCGCAGCCAACAAGGCCTAGGGCCTAGGGCTTCTAAAAGCAAAAAGCATGTAAGTACCCACTAAATAATATATATATATACATCTAGTATGTATAGGGTTTTAGGGTTTAAGGTTTAGGGTTTAGGGCAATATCTTAGGTGGACTCCTCCCACCCTGTAATAGTGGAAGAATAGGAATGTATAAGGGCGCTAATATTTAAAGGGGTTATAGGGGTATGTAGGGACATTATGCCGGAACAGGGCGTATAGCGGCGGTATAGGGTTTAGGGATTTTGGGGTTGGGGACTGCAACGTTACTGAGGGATTTTGTAGGGACAAGGATGATTTTGTAGGGTTATTTAGGTAAATAAAAAGGCGAATGGACACAACTATTCAGGCAAAAGGGTGTAATGACTTTCCTCCAACAACTGAGAACCAAATGGGGCAGAAAATGGAAAATGAGATTGAAATTGCTATTTAAGGTTGAGGGTTTTATGTAGGAGTTGCAGGGGCTTTATACAAGGATTGTTCAGGGGTTATACAGTGTTTCGGGATATCATCCCAATAGTATGGGGAATTGTTAGGGGCTGGGATACTGGAACAGAACATGGAAACGACACTTCAGAGTTGAAGTTTAAAAGCTCATTTTTTTATGTAAGGTTTATAAAGGGATTACAAGGGTTATTCAGGCTTTGCATAGGTTTGTATAGGAGTTATAGAGGCTATGGATATTATCCCCCCCCCACCAATAATGGACAACCGCATGGACATGAACATGGAAAATGACATGGGAACCGGGGTCATATAGGGGTGTATATTATAGTTTATATACAGCAATTTCCCAAAATAGGTGGACCCCAATATAGACCCTAATACATTTTACAACTTAGTATGATGGGTAGGGGTCTTGGGTTTGGTGATATTACACTAATACTGGAGGACCAGGGGGTTTAGGGTTCTATAGGGATTATATAGGGATACTGGAAAAGAACATGGAAACTACTACTGTATATAGGGTCCTATAGTTTAGCGTTGGAAAAGAACAGAAGATGGTTTGGACTCTAGAAAATGTGCAGTTCGAAGACGCGTGAAATCAGAGAGTCAACTGCCCAGCTCATGATGGGGAAGTATGTAGCATGCATGCTTGCCCCGGCTCCTTCTATGCGTGCAACAAAGACCAAATTGACAATAGGGTTGCTGTCCCACGACAAGGAGAATAGAAAGTCGACCCTCAACCCTAAGATGCAACAGGCGCATAGCAAGATGCTGCCCCATATGGGGGTTTCCCAAAATTAGGAGTACCATTTTAGGGGTCCCAATAATAAGGACTATAGTATTTTGGGGTCTATATTGGGGTCCCTTATTTTGGGAAACTACCATATGCCATTGGGTGTCAGAGCCCTCTGCCTGAAAAGTGCTTGTCCCGCTCCAGCCAGACAGGATGAATGAGGGCCTTGTTTACACAGGGCATTATACAATGTCATCAGTGGTTAGTTAGGCTATTAATAGAGGCCTATTTGCGGTTGTATGAGGTCATACAAGGATTGCGAGTGCTTCAAGAGCCTTGAAGTCTTGAACAAACCTGTGTTATTTGGTAGGCGAAGCGGGCCAGATCAGAGGAGGAAGAGTCTGAGGAGAATGCAACATTGCTCCTCCTTTTGGCGCCTCAGCCTAGCTTTAGAGTGTTTAAATACTGTGCCAGCAAAGGATGCCAGGGCTATTCAGCAGACAAAGATGTTTTGACGCTGGTGATGCCATGCCGTACAAGCCATGTGAGCCCCGGGTTGGGAATGAAGCCAAGGACGTGATTCCAGCCATTGTTATCTTCCTCAGTGCAATAGTTGCCGGGCTTAGCGCTGATATCGTGCCCGATCATGAGGCTTGGAGTGGGTAAGCCATGCTGTGCTGAGCATGTTGCCAATAGAAAGCCCCCGAAGGGCAAAGGAAGATATGGCACGATTTTGTGCATTTCCCTGTGAGGTGTGGAGAATTTTTGAGATTGCCTTTACCGTCTTCTTCATCGGCGAGATCTTTGTCAAGATCAGGGTCTTTGGCGGACGGGAGCCTCCTGGCATCCGAAGTTTGGTATTTGGCATGGATGTTGAAGCTTTGCTGCTGACTGCTTTCGGCACACGGTGCTGCTGATGGCCTTCTTTTTTGTGATGCTGAGGTTCCTTTGTGGGGCGGACTGGTATTGGAGTTGGTTTGATATTTCATGCGTGATTCTCGCCGTATTTGATTTAACGCTCACCTATGTCAGCGAAGCCGCAGGCGTTGAAGCTGATGCAGGCAAAGCTGAATCATCAAATAACGGTTTGCCACGTTTGTTAAGCTCAGCTCTCGTTTTTTGGGTTTCAGGCGGCCCCTGGGTGCTGGGGCTTGCTCTCCAGGATCAGCATTTGCTCTGCAGGACCCATCACCTCTCTGAAAATGTTGAAGTTGGCCCGCCTGGGTCGCATCATCCGACTGCTGAAGTTCAAAATATTCCAGGACTTCCCATGCCTGTGTGCGCAGAGTAGCTAGCTGCAGTTGTAAAGATGGAATTGCAACTGCTCGTGGCATCCGGACTCTACTGCCTACTTCAGACCAATGTGAGGAGCTGAAGCTTATGATCCAAGGCGTCTTCACCGGCCTCAGGGTGCTATTTTGGGCGGTCGTACTTCTGATGATGTCCATGTACTTGCTTGGGGTCATTACTAAAACCTTGTTCAACGAATACCAGTACCCGGAGTTTCAGACGGTCCCATCTGCTATGTTCACATGGTTCCGCTGCTTCACGGATGGCTGCTCCGCGTATGATGGTACGCCCCTTCAAGAAAGAGTTCGGAAGGCCAGAAGCTCCAGAAGCAAGACTCGTGTCATTCTACCGTTAAGTCTTCGCAGCATCTAGAAGTACCGGAAGAAGCGTTCAGCTCTTGCTGCAGCTGCAGGATTTTGGAGGTGTCTTCATGCTGGCTTACATCTTGCTCTTCCTCTTCGTTACAATCGGGATCTTCAATTTGATTATGGAGCCTTGGGTGATTTTTGTTAGAAAAAACTTTGTGCCTACCGTTCACACTAGGATCTGCAAACCTTGTGGTTGATGCAATGCAGCCTCAAGCGCACATTGGCATTTGATTCCATCGCGCCCATGGCTTCCTGTCGCATTCCAGGCCGTGTTCATTGACAATGTGGCTGACGGAAGCACCAAGAAACGCCAGCGCCAATTGGGTCAGAACCAAGCAAAGACTGAGCAGCTCGCCACAGCCTTTAAGCCATCTTTGCATTAGAAACTTGTCAGTGCAAAAGGGATACCTGCAGTGAGTTTGAGGTGGGTAATCGCCTCAGTCCTCAGACCCTTGGCGTAAACGTTGGGCGTTCTGTCTCGTGAGTATTGTTGCTGATACTCCAACACATTTCAACATAAGTGTGGTGCAGAAGCCTGTTCTGGCATCCAGCCTGTCCTGTGGTCACAAGCCACACAGGACGCATCATCCTTACGAAGCTTCTGCGACAAGATTTGGACCCTCGGCTCCAAGTAAGAGAGACTACTGAGGGTGGTCTGGTGAAGTGCGCAAGTGCAGCCTTCCATCGTTGACAGGGTCAAGTACATCTGATTGGGCTAGATGCATGCCGCGGCCTGCAGCAGCTGCAATAGCCTGCTGTACCCCAAAACCCCCACTTCATGGGCGGACAAAGCAAGACCAGCTGTGCCTGTCAAAGCTGAAGCCAAACCGTCAGTAAATAGTAGTTTCCATTTTTCTTTTCCAGTATCCCTATATAGTCCCCAATATAACCCCAATAGAGCCCAATATAACCCAAGATAACCCCAATACTAAGGAACAGGAGATGGCAGAGGGGAAAGGCGAGGGCCGTCGAGTTTCCAAGATGTTAGATCAGCGGATCCTTTCATTGCAGGAGATGCAGCTTGGGCAAACTTGTAGCCCCCTTAAGTAGATACAACATGGGGTATATGGGGATCTTATTCTAATATACCCGAAGCAATATTCTATCTACTTAAGGTGGACTATGGGGGCTGAAGGGCGCAGGCAATGATGAAGAAGTGGAGCCTTAGCTACTTCCCAACTGCTAAGACCAAATGGTAGTTTCCCAAAATGGGGGGATCCCAGTACAAGCCCCAGTTGTTGTGAGGACCCTGGGATATATGGGGACCTTACTATTATGTACCCAAAGCCATATTCTATCGACTTAAGGGGGGACTACAAATTTCCAGGGTTGCATTGAAATGGCGTGAAAGGTATGGCTTCAAGCCGCACACTGCGCAGGAGTACGAGCAGCTGACGGACACATGCCAGTAAAACCATTGTGTTGCGTAGGACTTTGTCAGGTATATGTTTGCTTTGTCCAGTATTCAGCATTGGTGGCCTGCTCGGGGATGGATGCCAGGATCAGATTCGTGAACAGATGGCTGAGCGCAATGTGGTTGTCACGAAGGACGAGTTCAATCAGTGGCTATCGACGGACAAGGAACTCATTGATCGGTTGGATGAGTCTGAGATTGATCTCTCTTGCAAGTCTGATCTCTTCGATGTCCTGGACGCGGACTTGAGTGGCGAGCTGGAGTTCGAAGAGATGATCGATGGACTTCTGAAATGCCGCGGGCCCGCCTCGAAGACGGACATCATTGCGGTACGGCTGAAGACTGCGTTCCTTGTGCGCATGCTCCTTAAGGTTTGTGAGAAGCTCGGCATTGAAGACCCGTGACTTCTCGTGCCCAGTATTCTTTGCAAAGGTTTATAGATATTTCTCGCCTGCAGGATGAAGCACCTGCAAAGCAGGCGTGCCGAATTTAGATATCGGTGGCGAGCTTGCGTAGGAGCCCAGCAGCACATCGCATAATTACCCCGAAAACAGGCCCGCATTTTTTCCCCGCGGCCACGCAAGCAAGCAGCCCCGCATGCTCCACATTCGTTGCAGGTCTGCAACTGTTGACTGCAACGTGGTGTTTTTGGTTCATGGTTTCGGTCTGGGCATCCACTCGCACAGCGATATGCGCCAGACACCGTAGATGGCATGAGCTAACCATTGCATGGAAGTTGGCTAGAGCCGGTACACCAGCCGACATGCTCAAGGTGGCAGTGCGGAGCCACATGTTCGGACGTTGGTTTGACGGCTTGCAGAACATGACCATATCAGTCTGGTGTCCTAGTAGACATGGCTCGAGCTGGTATTTTGCTGACCTAGCCAGAGTGCAGGCCCAAGCGCATATGCAGTCAACAGTTCGGTTATGACATGCATATGTGTACATACTGCTTGGTTGATATCGTTGTCAGAAATTCTCTCATACTCGGCCATGACCCGCACCTATACAGAATGTCCCCAAGAAGTACGCTCTCATCCTGATTCTGAGTGGCACTTCTTGACAGGTTGACCAATACAATGTTGCCTCCCCAGATTGCATTCAAAGATTCCAAGATGCAGCAGTGGTCCTTTGCAGCCCCCCTGAGCCCTACAGGTATTAGAGTCCCGCTTAAGTAGATAGAAGATGGGAATATGGGGATCTGATCATGATTTTAAACCCTGAACCCTAAACCCTAAACCCTCAAACCCTGAACCCTAAGGAGAACTAGAATAACCTTTGCAAATCGGACTGCAATTGCTGGGTCCTCCGGCTCCGCTTCGTTTTGCTGAAAACTTGGAGATCCAAAGCCTTCCTGAGGAGATCATTAAGGGTTTAGGGTTTAGGGCTATTACTACTGGGTTTAGGGGTTTAGGGTTTTGGGGTTTAGGGCTAGTACTATTTCTACAGTATTCTTACCATATCTTATCATCCGTATGAGTATTATAAGTTATAAGTAGTAGTAAGTATTATTAGTATTACTATTATGGGTGTTCTTCTTTGTTTTATTTGCCTTGTGAATCCTCAGGCACTAGGCCAGGAGACGGAAGTAAGCGCCTGAAATATCTAACTCCTACTGGGTTTAGGGTTTAGGGTTTTTGGTTGTGCTATGATGATAATGTTATGAAACCTTGATGTGGAATGCTTTGGTGCAAGTTTGAGCTGCGGTCTGCAGACAGTAAACCTGTGACATCTGCATGGCAGCCTCAGACTAGCATGGTGGGATAGTGGAGGTAGACTGACCAATTCTTACTGGTTCTTACTCGGGATTAAGGGAATATAATCCCCATATAAACCCGATATAATATATTCCCTGATTCCCTACTTAGAACCAGTAGGAATTTGGTTGAGTTTATGCAGCTATTTGGACAGATCTTGAGATGTCTTTAAAGACATATGAGTAGCTCTGTGGACATCTGTGGACCTCATATTCCACCGATTGGCAATCTTTTTGGAACTAGTACAATGCGGTGCAAAGGAGAAAAACAAAGCTGAGCGCTGGAAAGTGTGTGTTTAGGAGGAGCCCAGGCGCTTGCCTATAGGGATAATGGAAAAGAAAATGGAAACTACTATTTAGGGTTTAGGGTTTAGGGTTTAGGGTCCAAGGACCCAAATAATAGGGGTTTTAGGGCCCAAATACCATTATAGTTATAATTGATTGCTGCAAGCTCAGGCAAGCACTATTGTGCCTGGCTGATGCCCTATCCTTCCAGATGAGCCCTGACATTGTGTCAGTGAGTGCCGCAATCACGGCTTGCGAGAAGTCCTCGCAGTTCCTTGCCTGAACAGTTGTGTCTGTCATGACTCTTGTCAAAATGTCTGCTTAGGGCCGACTCACTTGCTGGATGTCTTCTTCATTGCCTCATGTGGCATTTGCGAGGTGGCGCCTGGCGGCTGAACTTTTTGGCAGTCTTGAGACCCGACGACTCAAGGCAAACGTAGTATCCCTGGGCGCAGTGATCAGTGCTTTCGAGAAAGGCAGGGGAAAGACCAAAGCACTATTAAGGCAAGTACTGCTACGGTTCTAGAGGTTTGTCATTGCAGCTACAGCTATGAACTACATTGCTGCGGCCACTGCTGCAGCTGCCACTGCTTCTACTGCAATGGTGATGAGGTGAATGTGGACACGGACTCTACAGGTACCATTGCTGCCACCACTACGAGTTCTCTCAATATTGGCAAAGATAAGCGCAACGCTTGTTATTACCTCTATCACTAGGACGGCTACCGCGACTACCGCTGCTACTACTGCTGCTGCCATGGTGCTGGTGCTGATACTGGTGTGGCCAGTTCTGCTTCTGCGCGGCCATCATTGTAGCTGCCACAACAAGTACAGCTACAACTTGCAATTTCTGGCATGGACTCAAAGACTGCCAATCGCAGGTTTATTGACATTAAAACAGGGTGCCCATCAGTACCCATTGCAGATGATGCTCTGTCAGTCTCAGTTGCAGGGACATGTAACTTGCGGTGGCATTGACTACCCAATATAATCCCTATAATCCCTACAGTTTCCATTCTCTTTTCCATTATCCCATTAAAACCCCTAAACCCTAAACTCATTATCCCAATATAACCCCTATATTGACTAGGGGGTGAATGGCAGCGGGCGTTGGAAATGCTGTTGGCAAGCCAGCTGCACCGGCTGCAGGCCGGGGCAGGGGTTGATTTGGGGGTTTCCCAAAATTAGGGGTACCATTTTGGGGGTCCCAATAATAGGGATTAATATTTTGGGGTCTATATTGGGGATCCCCCTATTTTGGGAAACTACCATTTAGTGGCTTCAAGCAGTAGAGCCCAGCCAAGATAGGTCAACACTGTGGCCTGCAATGCTGCTCTCAGTGCATGCACCTCAGCTGCAGCAGCAGTATCAAAGCAGTTTGAAAACCGTATTATATCAGGAAAGTGTGCAAACCACAAGGCGAGAAACGTGGACAATGGCAGATGGCACTGCGGTTGCCGCCTGACCTCATTCCTTCAATTTTTGCGTTTCACTGGTAGAATCTAATTTGGAATGTGTTCGCTGTTGCGGTGAGTACTTTCAGTGTCTTTGGCGTTTTTGGTTTGTGTTTAGTCTTGAATGTTCGAGAGATCTGTCAATAAAGTTTATAGGATGTATGACGAATGCAGGCTTCAGTTCTTATAGAACTCATTTTTATGCTGAATTTCAATGTCTTACGTTGTTTTAGAATTTTCGCCTATGTCAATCTTAACTATCCTATGACATCGGCAGCTCTAGCTTAGGAAGCGCAGCGATATATTGTTGAAAAATAATGTCTGTCCAACAAATACGATGGTTTGGAGCGTATCCTGTGATGCTGGCAAGCATGTAGGTGGCTGTCAAAATTATAGTCCCTTTTTGGATCCCTATTATAATGCGGCTAATTCTAGGGTACCCAAAAAGGGACCATAATTTTGACAACCACCCATGTGCTCCTAGCAGTCCCGCGAGATGAGACCTATCCGATTCTCTCCCAGCCAATGCGATTTTAACTGTGAATTGCAAAGACATGTGCAGATCTGCCATGAATCCTCTATCTTTCGGTATGACATAGGAATATCCTGGAATATGTAGCCTATTTCTAACAATCAGGACTATCATCATGAAGGCTGCTGCCGACAGTCCAAGTTCGGCATGTGGGTCTCCCTTCAAATATTGTCCTGATTCATTGTCTTTTACTTGTGAAAACTTTCACCTAAATCCCATTACTTGGAAATGGAGGTCTCTGTATCTATCATACCTTCCTCAATGATCAGTCTTCTCCATAAGCGGGTCCCATCACATTGACAGCAGCTTTGCCCTATACATTTTGATCTATATCATCTAAATGGAGATTCCTGTCTGACTCCAGCATTTTTTGTGGAGACAAGTGTCCACCCAGGAAGCTTACGCGCTGCCTGCAGATCCTAATTTGAATCATAAATTGTTATGCAGTCTCGCCTCGTCGCCATGTTCATGAGTTTGCCTGGGTCTCCTAATCGTGCTTTTTGAGGCTTCTTTCCAGGTCTGCCATGTGGAATTCCATATTCGAAACCTTGGAGGCATTGAGAAAATGCCCATGAAGAGTACTCAGATGCCTTTATCGTACTAATGCGGCAAGGAAAGATACTTTTTAACCCTCGCGCACATCCCTAGCATAATCCCTGCCAAAAAATGCTAGTCTCTCACCACCTTCTCAGGTATCCCAGTGCATTCTGAAGAAGGAAGCCTTATTATCTCATTTTCTAACTTCCATGTGCATGATATCTCTTCCACTTCATCTGGACTCCCCTCTGAGTTTTGTCATGTTTCCCTCAGCCTTCGTAACCTATCTTATCACATCATCTGTTGCATGTGGTTCTTGACCCTCAGATCATTTTGTATGGAATGTGGATTCTCCCAAGAAAGTGGTATGCTGCATGGACATTGGTTCAGCAACGTCATAATCATGCAACGGTTTATATCTTCCATGAATATTAATATTTCACATGTTCTGGGGGTGCCTGGTGGATCGAGTGCCATTTCTACTCAGGTGTAACAAAACCCCTGCTTGCCCAGAATGTTTCCAGAAGCTGGTCCTCTGTTGTCTGTCTATTCCACTTGCAAATTCTTAGTACAACATCAGAGAACTTCACTACCAGAAAAAGATTTCCTATGGAATGATCTGTTGTTTTTTGCATTGTGCATGCCCTGGGCTATTTATTTATTTTGGTAGATATCAAAATGGTGGGCCCCTTCTACTCCTAAAATATTTGGGTCATCAATGCTCGAGAGACCCAAGACAACAGCAAACGTGTGTCATTTTTGTTTCACAAAGCCTTTCCGAAGCTTCCAGCAGATCAAACATAGGTTTTCCGCACGCACGCCATGTCTTTTACATTGCTGCCCCCCCTCCCCACATCACATGCATATTCCCAAAACCCTAAACCCTAAACCCGCTTCTATTCCCGCAGCCTAGAGGTTGCATGGTCCCTTTCAAAAGGATATATAGGGTAGTATAGGTATATATTGTTGGGGGTTATATTGGGAAAATGGAAAAGAAAATGGAAATTACTATTAAGGTTTTAGGGTGTAGGGTTCATGCAGTGGTATATAAGGGAACATGTGGTAAACTGGAAGATAGCTTGAATTAACTATCTCATGACGATGGGGCTAGTACAGTATGCAGAGCATATTTGAGTAGTATTTTATTTGGGGATACTATGGTACCCAATATAGAGTAAGATTCTATCCTCCTTTTGGGGTATAGTATTTTATATAAGGGATGTTATCTTACTGGGTTTAACCACCCCAAAAAACGCTACTCATTTATTGTATATCCCACTCCACAGGACCTGAAGCTGCTCTGTGACAGACCTCACTATCTCAACATGATTGTATTCAGGCACCGCACCAGCATTGCAATGCTTGGCATGGCTAGTACTCATTCGAATTATTTTTTCGAGCAGATAAAACAGGGATACACTTCGAAAGCTGCGCATAGATCTCCAAAACTCTACACCTTAAACCTCTAAACCCGTGGGACGGGAAAGGGACGGCAGCCCCCAAGTCGGTGGGGTATCTTCTCTTGGGCTAGATTAGGGTGGGGCCAGCAGCAGGGGGCAAGAAAAACAAAGGATCCAACCTTGGGGAGCCTCCCCGAAGCCTTCTTTGGGACTTCCTAGAGCCTACAAAGATCTCCAAAGGCTCTTAGAGGTCTCCTTCATGATCTTCAATTAAACTCAAAAACAGCAATGATCTATGAGCTACGGACTAAATTTAGGTTGGGGGGGACCAATTGGGGAAATACAGGGGTGTATAAGGGGACCAACTCAAGGGATATACTGCAAATTTAGTCCAGGCTCATATGAGATCTTCGGCTGAAATCTGAGCCCCACAACTACACACCGCCGCCACGGCGTAACGTTCTAGTAACTTTGGCGGGCCCATCCTCGAAGCTTCTTGGCCCGTTTGCAAACCCTAAATCCCTAAACCCTAAATCTCTAAACCCTAAATCCCTAAACCCTAAATCCCTAAACCCCAAATCCCTAAACCCTGAATCCCTACACGCTACAACCCTAAACTCACGGTGTGGCCGTTTGAGCCCCTCAGGTTGCAACATGCCATTGACGAGACCATTGACGTGGACGTCATTACGTACAGCGCTGCCATAAGCGCCTGTGAGGACACGACGCCAAGGGCTTGAAAATGGTTTAGGGTTTAGGGTT
>CAJNIZ010016669.1:27234-37970 GCA_905231905.1 Symbiodinium pilosum
TGTAGTATATTGGGTATATATTGGGACAATGGAAAATAAAATGGAAACTACTATAGTATATTGGGGTTAGAACGGGATAATGGAAAAGAAAATGGAAACTACTATAATATAATGAATGTTAGGGGGATTATCCCCCTATAATAGAATCAAATGGAAAAGAAAATGGAAAATGAAATGGAAACTGGGGGAATATAGGGATTTAAGGAACTTAAATTAAGTTACCATAATGGGTATAGGGAGGGCCAGTGTTTCCAGCAGTTCTTCCGTAAGTTTGGCATGCCAACTCACTTGGATGCTGGGCAGGTTGCGAAATGTTGCGAACACAAGCCACGCAAAAGCTTTGGGGAAGGCTGTCTCATCAAGCACCTATGTCATGCCTTGCCCTGACTACTACCGTGAGGCCTGCGTTGGGTCTCAGCATGTTCTTCAGGCCTCAGCTTTGAAAACTGCATGCAATCGATGACGTCAAGGACTCAACCTGTTTTTTCCCTTTGAAGCCAGAGCATGTAGTCATCCTCGCGCTGTTCACAGGAAGAGGCCGAATGGCAGTCTGCACTGCAGTTGCTTCAGGATCTTAGACGCCGACTCTTGTCTTTGTTGAGTGCAATCCGTCGCGTGAGTGAGCGCATGTAGGCTTTCCATTGCCTGAAAAGATGCTACGCCAAAAGCCTACTTCGTGAGCCCCTCGGGGCCCAAGTATAGATGATCAGCATGCACCTACTGGGACAAAATTGCATAATTATGATGGGCTTGGAAGTTGTAGATCCAGCCACGGCTTTTTCTGCAAGGCCATCTGGCGGCAAACGTTGTGTCATTGACTGCCGCTGTCAGCGCTTGTGCCAAAGGCAGGCAGTGGCAAAGTGCAATCGCATTGCCCCGAGGCTGAAGCTCTACCATTTTTCTGTGCGAAGTGAAAGCTACACTAACTACACTTCAGCGGATGCAGCTGAATCTTATAATTAGTAGTGAGGTTTGACGAGCTGCGGTCGGCAAATCTGCGGCCAAACATCGCCAGCTACGATGCAGCTCTCCTGGCGTTAGACGAGTCTGCGCGCTTTGAGGAGGAGCGCTTGCATGCCAGTAGGCAGTTGGCCCGATCACGCGAGAGTGTGCGCATGGACAAGTGTCGCCTTATGGCAGCGACGTGTTCTGTCTGTGTCTTTCGCCTGATCATTATCCATCAACCACTATCTGTAGCGTCTTGTTGTACTGCAACTGCGCATGGCAGGGATTCGTGTTGATTTCGCGTGCTTGTCTTGCTGCGAATCTGGAAGTGAGCTAGGCAGGTTGGAATAACATAAACACACTGTCATGGATTGACTGTGATACTATCAAGGCCAGCCGTTTCCCAACAGGAGAAGATCGACCATAGAGAGAGACGCGCATAATTTCTGCAGCCATGTAACGCATGCCAGGCGCTCATGCTCTTCGAAGAGATGAAGACGGTCTCCATAGAGCCCCGCCGCACCAAAGCAGATGCATTTCCTGGGAAACATAAATGGAACACAAGCTCCTGAGCAGGTGTTTGGAATGTTGAAACAGTCATTGAACGGGAGGCTGCTGAAGCGTTCTCAGTTAGCAGTTAGCAGCCCTGCACGTGCAAGTCTGTCGAAAACACTCCTGGGCATATTCTACAACCCAAGGAGGCTGACTCGTTCCTATACCGCTGCATGCTAAACATCTGCGAGAGAGCCGGTGGCTTGCAAGCACTTTTAGATTTGTTGCGGATTGACAGTGGCTTGCACCTACTGCAGGTGACAGCATCCTTGCGCTGACCTGTCTGCTGGACCTCGAGTCTATGGCCTGGCACGCAACGGTTGAAAAAGCAGTGGGAGGGCAGATGGCGGCGAGCTTTGCGCGAAAGAAGGAAGCACGATAGCACGCCTAGCGGCCGAGCAGCCACAGATGCATAACCTGCTATGTAGAAGTTTGGCTGCTTGTCCTGTGACTAAAAGGTGTGAGTGGCCAGGTCGGCTTCGGCTCGAACATAGCTGTAGCAGTCGCCTGTGCATCAAGTGAGAGTAGAGTGTGTTCAGGCTGCGGAAACTCAACATTTATGCTTTTGCAAAGGCCTTGTTTGAAGAACCTGAATGGCATTAGCACGGAGCAATGCAGCCTCAGCCGCCTCACCTCCAGTTCCCCGGTCCAGAGGCAGGCTGTTGTTTGTGAGCTTCAGTATCCAAAAGGGGAGCCCGTTGGTCCTTTCAGGACAGGATTTGAAAGACCTGCAATTGGAGGTTCGTCCTTCTGCTGAAGTCTCGAGGTTGGTTTCCAATGGCCGTCACGCATTCAGGGCTCCTCCGGATGTTCTTTCGGGCCTCACATCTGCGCAACTGCGCTTTTCGTACCTAATTACGTTTTGATTGTGCTTCCTGTTGCATTACGTTGGCCGCCCGACGTGCCATGCAGGAGTGCATTCTTCCGTTGTTCAGGATCTGCGTTGATGGTGGACGCGAAGCGGACGCGCACTCGAGTGAATGATCACGTGCCTTGAAACGCAAGCCTGCAAGGGTGCAAGTAGCTCTTCAAGATGTACATTACGTCTGGAGGGCATAATGTAGCCTTCCAGCAGATTGTATGAAGCTGGACAAAAATCCGAGCTTCGGCCTTCTGGTTCACGGGCGTGTGAGATAAGCATGAACTGGAATTTCCTGATGGCTCGCAGGTCCCAATTCCAAGCTTCCATGGGTTTCTTTAGGTAGCATGCTGAAAGTACCCAACGATGCAACCTGAATTGCTTTCTCTCCTTTGCCCGTTGAAAGGTCAGAACTGTCCGCTGGGCCCCAGGCATCGGCAGTTCATGAAAAGTCAGACTATCCCCGCGAACAAACCAGAATTGGGAAGAGCCCCCCATTGCTAAACTTCAGACTTCAGCGTCCCATTGCCTGCCGCCCCATCGCCATGGGCGATTCTCCAGCCTTCCGTCGCTATCTGGCGGCGCTGAATGCGGAGTATGACCGTGTCGTCACCGAGAACATAGAGCTGCGCAAAGAGTTGCAGAAGGAGCGGTTTGGGATGGGGTGCGGGGTGCACTGATACTGTTGCATCACACGAGCCTCTTCCTGGGTGGTAGTTCCGTCCGCACTGCTTGAAAATCTAATTGCTTTGAGGGAATGGATATAATTCTAGCTTCCATGTCATGTTCCATGTTGTCTTCCATGTGACTCGCCGCACTAGTGCTTTCCATTTCTTTCCCATTCCCCCGTAATAAATTCCCATGTATCCCTATATACCGCCTGCGTCTGCTTTGGGAGCTTTGCCTCAAGGTCGTGAACTTTCAGCACGGCACGTAGATACATGGGGGCCGTAGAGGAATGGAGAAGAACGTTGAAAATACTATACAGTAATGGAAAATCACATGGACCAGAAAATGGACAATTC
Source organism: Symbiodinium pilosum (assembly GCA_905231905.1). Lineage (NCBI taxonomy): Eukaryota > Dinophyceae > Suessiales > Symbiodiniaceae > Symbiodinium > Symbiodinium pilosum. The sequence continues at coordinate 30,616 of CAJNIZ010016669.1, forward strand.
TGTGGAAGCTTAGGTTACATTCATCTGCAGCAGAGGGTGCCAAGAGGCTGTCCAGCCCTTGCAAGACGTTAGCACTGCATGGATGCGGTACTGCCCTCACTCCGTAACATTTGCAGAATAAGGATAATATGCACATATGTAGCCCTCCATATATCAAACCCTTAGTAATTAAGCCCTTTTTATGACCTTTGTTATGGACTCTTACTGGGTGGGGGCAATACCCGACCTAAACCCTAAAACCCTAAACCCTAAACCCTATATAACCCATTATGGTAGTTTCCATTTTCTTTTCCATTATCCCTATATACCCCAATATATACCATATTATAATACAGTAGTTAGTTTCCATTTTCTTTTCCATTATCCCTGTATACCCCAATATATACCATGTTATAATATAGTTAGTTGCCATTTTATTTTCCATTATCCCTATATAAACCCCAATATATACCCCATTATAAGATGGTAGTTTCCATTTCATTTTCCATTATCCCTATATTAACCCCAGTATACCCCATTATAAGATGGTAGTTTCCATTTTCCTTTCCATTATCCCTATATAACCCTTGAATTGGCAGCCAGCTCTGAAGGATCCGCTCTGGAGCCTTCGTCGCTCCAGCGCAGATTCCAGCCCTCCTGCACAGCCCATCGTAGCCTATGCTGCAACGCCTTCCACTTCCGCGCCCTGGGAGAAAGAGGAATGTAGGGTTTTGGGTTCAGGGGTTTAGCAAGAAAGGGTTTATAGGCCTCTTTGTTGCGTGATTCGCCTCGCAGTTTCCTGCAGCAAGGGTTGGCGCCAAGTTGCTGGAGGTCTTGACTCTTTGCGACCAACATTTGGGCCCCTATATAACCCATTATAATAGTTTCCATTTTCTTTTCCATTATCCCTATATGCTCTAGGTATATATATATATATTGACAACCACCCATTCGTATTCTTCAAGTTTCCTGGGACAGGTGCCCGGCGAGATTGCAGGAGATCCTCTTTGGCATATACGTGGAGAAGAATGTGAGATCATTGAGCCGGTGTGCCTCAGCTGAATATGGTAGTTTCCCTGAATAATGGGACCCCAATGTAGACCCCAATATATTATAGTCCTTATTATGGGGACCCTCAAAATCCTAGAGGCAGCTCCTTGTGCAGTTTGGAGAGTGGGTACCATGACTCCATGGAGCGAGTTTGATTAGAAATCTGCCTGTAGTCAATTGGCTTGGTCATGTTTAGTTCGGGTACCTGCCCCCTACTCATGAATACATGGATAATATTTTGTAATATACTTATATATAGCCTTAAAGATATGACCCCGATTATAGGGAATTTAAGGGAATACAGTGTGTGTATATATATATATATACACCTTTATTCCCTACTACCCCCCTGATTTTCCCTTCCAGTTCCAGGGCCAACCCTAAATCCTAAACCATAGACCTTAAATCCTAAGCCCTAAACCCTACATCCTAAACCGTACAAGGGGCGCCGAAAAAACATAAATCCTAAGCCCTAAATCCTAAACTCGAACTGCTTCAAGCTCAGGAAAGCCATCTCTGCGCAGGGGACTCGAGACTTTGACAGTAGCCACGAGAAGAGCCCTGGTGGTAAGACTCCTGCCCCCCCTGGCAGTCCAAAGAAGATGTCGGTTACTTGTCCAGGTTTAGGGTTTACGGGTTTAGGGTTCACTGGATGCAAAAGGGTTTAGGTGCAGTACTGGACACCACTTGTGCTGAACGCGCCTTTCCTGTCTCTCCTTTTCTCTCCCCAGGTGAATTACAAAAGGCAGAACTCCAGATGGATAGATGATGAGGAGTCGGAAGACAGTCGCGCTCCTAAACGACATGAACACATCCTTTCACGCATGAAGCACTATCAGCGGTCACCAGCGGGGAGTCTTCAATGTTATGGGTTTCAGCCTGGGGTTGCGCATCATTCCGACGGCAGCAAAGAAAATCGGCAGAAAGCGACCGCGGGCGCTGAACATCATCTTGGGGTTAGCAGCTTTTGTCACAGATAATGCTCAAGCCCGACTTGCATTGTACCATGGCGTATTGGGTTTGGTCATGATTCTATCCCTGTCGTGCTTGAGATTCCAATGTTGGGTCTTGCCAGGCTTGCAGCTCAGCAAACAGATCAACGTGGGTGTCTATTGTACAACAAGTGTCAAGCAATTGCGGTCATGCACACTTATCGTCCTACGAACAGTGGAGAAGACGCACGCGAAACCCACTGAGGTCCATTGTTCTTGCTGATGCTGGACGTTGTCCCCGCCCTTGTCATTATGCTCAGCGCTGCGGTCGCGGGTCTGAGCGCTGACATTGATCCAGACCACCCTGTTTGGCAGGCTCGACCAACTCAACAGTTAGTGACTCCGCATTTGGGAAGCGAGGTAGCCGAACAAAGGCAACACAAAGCTGCACATGATTCTTCAAGCAGGGCATTCGCGGAACATGTTCTGGTTGTAGCTGCAAGCGCATTCAGAATGAGAATTCACCTTAGCCTTAGAAAGTTGGACAGGCATTCGAGATTTTCTTCACGGTTTTCTTTATCGGCGAAATCCTGGTCAAGATGCGGGTCTTCGGAGCGCGAGAATACCTTTTGGGCGCGGACTGGTACTGGAGTTGGTTTGAAGCCAAGCAAAAATCAGGTAGTAGACTTCAGAGCTGCTTTCAAAAGGCTGAGCAACTAGCAAACTTCCGACGCCCAATCTGCTCCATGCTTTTGTTTTGTGGACCTCCCCCATGTGGATCTATGCAAGCCCGTAGTGACAAGCTGCTGCGTGCCCAGGACATTCTTTGTGTGACGCTGGCTCTCATTGATCTCGCATTGACCTACTCCTACCTCATTGCACCCTCCGGTGAACAGCTCCCTGACAGCAGCCCAGTGCGTTGCAAGTTCACTGTGCCGAGACACACTAGACGGACTAGATGTATGTTGTGACTCCAATCACTGGGCTGTCACGCTTTTTATCCCTTTGTGTGTCCTGGTTTTCAGACGGCACTTGCTATTGACATAGTGGTTCACGACAGTACTCCCTCCAGTAGATGTTTCAGCAATTCCCTAGTATTGTAGTAAAAACAATAACATTAGCGCAAACAAATAGTAATAAGAACAATAATAGTAACACCAAATCGTGGTAATGGAGATGCACATGTACACATATTTTCTACTCGAATATCTTTTCGAAAGCCTCCTCCCCAAACCCTAAACCCCAAGCCCTACGCCCTATACACCCCTACGGTCGAAAAGAAGCGCAGCAAACAACAGAAAACTAAACCCTAAAATCTCAAACCTGTAAACCCTAAACCCTAAAACCTCTAAACCCTAAACCCTAAAACCCAAACCCTAGACCCGAAGCAAGAAGCTAAGCTGAGGACATCATCCTCTGAAGGGGGATCCCTGGCCTCGCTCAAGATGCTGTGGCTTGGACTATTTCACCAGGGTTTAGGGTTTAGGGGGTTTAGGATTCAGGGGTTTTGGGTTTAGGGTTTGGGGGGTTTAGGATTCAGGGGTTTTGGGTTTAGGGTTTGGGGTTTAGGGTTTGGGGTTTAGGGTTTAGGGTTTAGGATTTAGGGTTTAGGGTTTGGGGAGGTGCACCAGTGGACGTGCGCGGGGTGTGCGCCTTTTGGCTTGAGTTAGGGGCGCGCACCCTATCGCGCGCTTGCGCAGCTTAGTAGTTCCCAAACTGTGCTCATTTAGTGTTTAGGGTAAACCCACCCAGCAAGGGGGGGTTGTTCTCCCCCAGGTCTGGTTTTCACTCATTGTCACGCCGCCGCAGTGAGCACTCTCAAGTTTCGGATTTTTAGAAAAAAGATTTGAGCAACGCACAGGGGTAGCGGAAGTGCCCTTGAAAATTAAAAGCCTAAGTTCTGGAAGAAGAGGCTGGAGGCCCTGAGACTCTGCAGAGGTGTGAGGCCCTGGGAGAGCCCTAGGAGGCTTTGAAACTGGGAGGTGTTGGGATTCCGACAAAACAGCCCAAAAAGCCTTGCGGCGGTGGAGTTTGAAGCCCGCGACAGGCTCTGTGGAAGGTTCTGGGAGGCCCTGGAAGGCTCTGGAACGCAAAAAAATGGGGGCTGGACTTCAGGAGAGACCCAAGAACTTTGGGGTTGTGCTGGGAGGCTTTGTCCCGAGAGGCTCGAGGGCCCTTGACAGTTTAGGGTTTAGGGGTTTAGGGCTAAGGAATTATTTATGAGCTATAGTCTAAATTCCTTGGTTATATAGGGGATTACATAATCCCTTTATTTAGGTTTTAGGGTCTAAACACTCTAAAGGGTTATACAGGGGAGCATTGTAGGGGTTATGAACGGGGGATGCTAGGAGTTTAGATTATAGCTCATATGGAAGTTTCCCAAAATGGGCAGACCCCAGTATAATTCCAAAATATTATAGTCCCTAGTATTGGGACCACCCCACCCCCTCAACAGAAACAAAATTTTGGGAAACACCCAAACAGGAACTATGAACAGGGGGTATTCATGGGGATTTTACAGGGACTACCTGAAGCTTGGCTTGGCAAAGCCTCTGGCACCTTCAAATTTCCCTATAGTGCCTATATTAGGCAATATAGGCTTACATGGGAATACCTTATTCCTTGGGTACTGTCCCCCCTCAGTAACAGTTGGATAATAATTATAATATGGCTATATATAGCCCTTAGTAGGACCCCTAATATAGACAGTTACTGGGTGGGGGCAGTACCCAACTGATTCCCTACTAACCACCAGTAAGTTCAATGTTCGCAGTCATCATGTAACACGGAAGTTGAGGATGCTCTGAAGCAAGCATTCGCAGGATCACAGTACTGTTGATGATTGGAATCCGACACTACCTGAAGTCCCTAAAGTCCTAGGAGTTACAGTAGTTTAGGGACTCTAATTAAGTGGTGCAAGATTTCCTCCATTAACAGTATCCTTGTCCTCATCGACAGTCCCTGTAAGCCTCTCTCACATGCTCCAATCAGCACACTTCTGGAGCATCAGTACAGCTCTGTGCATTGACAGGAAGCTGGCACGCTTGGGCCGGATCATACGGCTTCTGAAGTTCAAGATCTTCCAGGACTTTGCGCATGCTGCGCATGCTCTGGCAATTCTGAGATGCAGCCTTGATGGTACTTTCCTCAAATAGCGGGACGCCAATATAGACCCTAATATATTATAATCCTTATTCTATGGACCCCCTCCAAAAGGTACCCCTAACTTAATTTAGGGTATATCCCCCTATAAAACCCCTTTATATAACTCTTATACCCCCCAAAGAAGGTACCCCTACTTTTTGAGAAACCCCAACCCTAAACCCTATACCCTTATGATTAGCATTTCCTCGGCCTTCCTTGGCTCACCTGCTGACATGCATTGTTCTTGGCCTGATAATCAGGAATATATTATATCATATGTTGGGGGAAAGAAGATGGAAACTCTAGGGATTATGGGGGTTATACAGGGGTTATATTGCCGTGCCCGAGCCCTCAGGAGTTGTGTGATATATAGGGGCTATATAGGGATTCTGGGGTATACGTTGGGGATAATATAGGGATAATGGAAAAGATCGTGTCTCCACCAAGTGGGTCCGAGCGAACATGCTAGCTGCAGCAAGCTTTGGGCGTTATTCAACAGCACACGGCTTGCGGCTCATTGAAGTGCACCGCTCTCATGAGCTGCGATTTTCAGGCGATGCGTGGCGGGGTAAGGGTTGTTCGAGAATGCTTCGGCTCCATCATGCCATCGGAGGGATCGCCACGCATTGGCACAGAGGATGCCGTTAGATTCGCTTTTCCCCATGTGCTAGAGCGCTGTAATCGTATAGCAAAACATGATAATGTAAAAGAAAATGGAAACTACTATATTATAATAGGGAGAACGGACAAGAAAATGGAAGCTCCCTTCTTTGGGAGGAACTGAAGCTGATGATTCAGGGAGTCTTCACTGGCCTTCGTGTACTATCCTGGGCGGTGTCCCGGCTGCGATCGGGTCAACTATGCATTTGTGCTCCGGCTGGTGTGGGGGGTTGCTGCCTGCTGATGCTTGGCCATGTTGCCGTCCAAGCACACATCGTCATGCATGACCACATGCTGCAAAGGCCCAGATAGGTACCTGACTGCGTGACGGGCATGGACTTGAACCTAAGGTGATATTGCTCGTGGGCTGCATGTATCTCCTCGGAGTGCCCAGCCTAGTGTGGCAAAGTTCTACACACACACACACATTTGGATAGGAGTTCTGGTGCACGTTTTCGCATTAGCGCCATGCGTTCGCTACACTCATCACACAGACCATGACCCTAACGGTAAGCTGGGAGTAAGTCCGTTGAGGCGCTTGCATTTGATGTTTGCCAGTGTGTCATTCACGCTGAAAAATTTATTTTCTGTTCTGACGAGCTGCTTGATGGTCATACTGCACAGTACAAGGGCTCGGTGACTATGACAAGGATTGCAAATTATTTCAGAAGACCAAACTCAGTATGACTCTCTTGCGTACCTCGCCGCGCATCTCGACATCACAACCGTCTGTGCGGGCGATGTCTTCCACCGCGCTAGTGTGCGCGTCAAAATGTCCAATGGCAGACCGTCCCACCAATCTGCTGCTGCAGCTAGTCTCCCTGACTGAGACTTTCTGCATACAGCGTAGCTGTTGTGAGTCTTAAGCATTACATGTTGAGTTGGGCCAAGGTGATAACGCGTACCCTGATTGATGGAAAGGTGCATCCAGAATTTGGGTCGGTTGATGCAGCCATGTTCACAACTTTCCGCTGCTTCCCGGCTTGGTTTACTGAGTTGATGCCTAATAATCACCGCGGATTCAGCTGAAACAGTGTGTGGTGCAAGTTGAGGCCAATGCTCCCAATTACTGCATTACAGGCTTTCAGGTCTACCGGGTATTACAGGGTAGCGCTGACGTGATAGAGAATTTGGCCTCCGCATGCAGAGATGACTGGCCGTTGGAAGAACTTCAGCGGAGGAAGGCCCGAAGGTGTGGATTGAACGCACTAGGGTGCACCTCAAGTCCTTCTAGTTCCCAACAAAACCCCATGCCCCCAAAGCCACGTCATGAGGGGAAAGAACTGCAAAAATGACGGTGCATCCTCAGCTGCCTTCAAAATCGCCGGCACGGGCATGTGCCCAGGTGTCACGGACGGCTGCACGGCCTACGATGGGACTCCCCTGCAAGAGCGGCTGCGGATGGACCTCACGTAGAAAGGGCATAGGCATCAACAAAAAAATTGACAAGGCATCAAAAATAAATTTGATAAGCATCAAGAAAACATTTGACAAGCATCAAAAAGAAATTTGAGCGTTTCAGCTTGACTATTATTACTAATATTATTACTATTACTATTACTATTAGTATTACTATTACTATTATTATTA
>CAJNIZ010016669.1:39358-63829 GCA_905231905.1 Symbiodinium pilosum
AGGATTTAGGGTTTTGGGTTTGCGGGTTTAGGGTTTGGGGGTAGGATTTAGGGTTTTGGGTTGGGGGTTTAGGATTTAGATTTTTGGGTTTGGGGGTTTAGGGTTTACGGTTTGGGGGCTTAGGATTAGGGTTTCGGGTTTGTGGGTTTTGGATTTAGGGTATTTTGGGCTTCAGCACTAAACATGAGTGGCCTTCTGCATTTACTACGATGCTTGAATTTTGCAAAGCTGCAGCTGCACTCCCCTGCTGCAACGACAAGAGAACCGAATTAACAGGTTTGGCCCTTGATGAAGTTATGGGGGCTTCCCAAGATTAGGGGTACTTTTTTGAGGGTCCCTGTCATCAGAATTGTAGCATTTTGGGGTCTATATTGGGTCCACCTATCTAGGGAAACTACCTTATTTGTTGACCGGACAGAAGCAACTCAGGAATGCCCCCAAGACCGAATGGCTTATCTCATCCGTGCTGAGCTTCTCAGATAAGTTTTAGCCCCTTTGCACTCCGTGGGATCATCTCAGCTGGCTAAGGGAACATCATTTTGACAAAGATTTTGCGAAAAGAAGCTGAAGAGGAGGCCTCATCGCTGTTAGGGCGTGTTGGTCCGGCTAGTCAGCGGCTAGTAGTTGCCAGTTTTTCCAGATTGGAATCATGTGCCCATGCCACGGTGTCGGGGTCAATGCTCGGCATGAGATCCAGCCAATCCTGGCCGATTGAGCTGCTTGCAACAACCGGAAGAATTGATCTGCTGCTCTTGTAAGCCGGATGATGGCACTCACAGGCTGCATTTAGGAGTGCTTGGCTTGATGACTATGTGCGCTGCTATGCAATTGTGCTCCTGCAGATGATGAATGATGACTATCATTCTCATGGTCGTCGGCCATCGAAGATCCTGAAGGAGAAGGTGGCGGCGCTTCAAGAGATGCCACTGGTTCCGCACCATCAACTTCGCGAATATTAGAAGGGGTGTTTTGGGGGATGCTGCTGCTGAACTCTGCAGCACACAGGCTAAGGGTTCTTGTTGGGCTTGCTGTGGTCCATGGAGCTGAGGTATGGCTACAAGCCTCACACAGTGCATGAGTACGAGCAGCTGACCAACGAAATTCGCAAGGAGATGGCGCGGCGCGGCCTGCCTGCAGCCAAAGATGAGATCCCGCAGACAAATTCACTTACTGGTTCTTAGTAGGGAATAAGGGAATGCATTCTATCGGGGTAATATAGGGATGGATATATTCCCCTATTCCCTACAAAGAGCCAGTAAGTTAAAGTAGACTGGAAGCAGCGCCGCAGCGGTTCAACCTCTAGGCGCGTACTGGGTTAGATCCATTCGGATTCACTTCTTTTGCCCGACGCTCATATCTAAGTTGTCAAAGAGACAGCATCGAACATCATCGAACCCGATGTCTTCCAAAAAAGGTAAGTAGAGTAGGTATCTCTCAAAGTGAAGCGCTGTGCAGCCACTGAGCGGGCAACAGGAGCATAGACTTGCAGTGGTTGTAAGATCCCTGCTTCGAGGTCTGTACTCTTTCCAGAACTTAGGTAGCGTGGTGGTGACGCGGGAGGAGTTCAACCATTGGCTCGCAGCCGAGAAGGAGCTCATCGCAACCTTGGACGACTCAGAGAGCCCCGACTGCAAGTGATGTAACTTGCATCAGACATCGAACAAGGACACTTAACAAGGTTCATAGAACAGATGGCGGGAGTTTAGTTCAAACCGTTCTGCACGCCACACTTCAATTTTCACGTGCAAGTATCCAATCAGCTCGCCTATGACTGCGCAGTTGCACCCTGGCCACAGTTTTTGCGCTGCAAGGATCGATCTGTCATGCAAGTCCGACCTGTTTGACGTGCTCGATGCCGACTTGAGCGGAGAGCTGGAGTTCGAGGAGAATTCTGTGCTACCACTTCCTATCAGTTGCAACATCAGGCTTCATGCCCATGTGCATGGCAACTTCTTGGGAAGGAGATGGTTGACGGACTGCTCAAATGCCGTGGACCTGCTTCAAAGACGGACATCATTGCTGCGCCTTGGCTTTCGTGCATGCTGCCTAGGATGTCGGAGCCGCAAAAGCATCCTGCTCGCCCACTCAAGTATCAAGTCCTCAGCTCGGGCACACGTGCAACACTCTGCTTCCAAGTGCTGCAGGTCAGGTTAAAGACGGCATTACTCGTCAAGATGATGACGGGTGTGTGTGACAAGCTTGGAATTGATTATTGACTCGACGCTGCGCCTCAGCTTTGACCAGCCTGATCGATAGGGATGGTGTATGATGGTGTCATGGCATTGGCTTCAAGCGTGCTGAGGAGCCTGGAAAAATCTAAGTCGTGACGAAGGACATGGCCACAGCCTAGCGGGTGCCTTGGGTAAGCGGGCAAGCCCATCGTGAACCCTGGGTGTCTCTTTTTCCCTTACTGTGGCCTCCGCGCCTGGCCTGCTAAGCAGGAGTGAAAGGCCAACAGCAAATCCGAGTTTATCAAAGCGAGCCACATGGAGAGACCCTAAGACCCTAAGAGCTCTTTAGGATGATTCAGGTTGAAAGAGGTGTGCTAGCAGAAGCCTGCGAACTGCACGCCTTCAATACATACGACTCAACAGATTTATGACCTGTGGCTCTCATGCCGTGGGACACGGCTCAGGAATGCCTTTGCATGATAGGGCGGCTGTAGGCCTGGCCCGTGAACAGGGGGAGACCTTCAATATCCTGGCTCACCCTCATGGCTCCTGCGCTTTCTGGGCCTGGGTTTTCTTGCCTTTCTGTCCGACGGTTGAAGACAATCAATTAAAAGAGAAAGCCCTGACAACTAGAAAGCAAGCAAAAGAAAGGAACCTCGGCCTTAGCGCCCAAGACCTTGGAGTGAAGACTCACGGCAAAGTCATGCTCTTGAAATGCCGAAGTCTTGCATCTCAACGAAAGTATCACCTCTGCAATGCGTCGGTGCACCAAGGAAGTGGGAGATGCCTGCCCTCATGTCGATCATTGGAAATTGTGTGGTTGATATGAAGGCAGAACTGTTGTAGACTGGGTAGAAGGAGACATCAAGTTATATCTGACTTTCACTCTCGCACTTCAAGACCCTTATGTAGCTCAGGGCAGGCGACCAGCCGGCTCGGGCAACGTTCTTTCGCCGAATTCTGTTAGCTCAAGGACCTTGTTGCACAGACAGGCAGTGACTTTTGACTAATGGTGGTGGGAGGCTTCCCTCGGATCCTTGAGTCATTGAGATGCAGCACTAGAGTGCGCGGACCAGCTTGGAGGAAATAGCTGACCGACAAGCTTCTTGTTTGGCATTGTTTCTCAGTCTGGCAATGGGCTCCGCATATGCTGGACTATCCAGGACTAGGAAGTCAGGAGTGGAATCGAAGCTTGGCTGATTCACCAAGGTGTTGAGCCGCCTCATAAAGGACTGCGGACGAGACCGGGAATGGCAACGTGCCCTGCACGAGCCTCAAAAGCTCACGGGCGGTGCATCGCAGAGACGAGCTTCCAGGAACATAATGTGCAAGTCTTCTGGTACACCTGCAAACAGCCAGCTTTAAAGCAGCAACTTCTGCACTTGCCTATCATAGGGTGCCCAGGAGTTTTGCTTGTGACCCTGGCAAGGTGCCTATTGCAAGACGCGCGTTCACAAGGTTGGCAGCCGCTTCTCGGGCAGAGAGGTGGAAGCATCACTTTCCACTTCCCGTCTCCGGAAAGGCTGTAACTAACAAAGGTTTAACATCGTGACATAGTGGGACTCATAGGAGGCTGTGGGTGTCTCGGCAGAGAACACTAACGTCGCCTCCCAAGTTGATGTTCCATTTGACAACTGGGTGCAGATGTCTGGCAGTGGAAGGAAGTGGTAAAGGCTCGAGGAACCGCAGTAGAGCCTTTGCTCACGCCAGCGGCTCCAGAAAACATGTTTGGATATTTTTGGTGATTTTGCTTGAGGAACAAGGATCTCTTTCTCAAGCATCCTGGGGAAGAAGCCGTGTGGCTACATACAGATGGTGAGTTGGGTAGATTCGGGTAGATGCCAATGTGAAGGCAGAGCAAGGTGGACTTCTCAGTAGTAGGCCGAGGAGGGTCAGAAGGTGCCTGTGCAATGCAGCCGGCGTTGCCCATAAAATAATGCGTCGCAAGGGTACGCTAAGTGAATGGAGAAACCCATTATGAACTTTACACGCATTCTGCCGGGAAGTGATCAAACGTAGGTCGACAGGGACCATAAAAGCGTCTTTGTGCTTGACTGGTTGTTGATGCAATAGCCATAGCAGTAGCATGTCACAGCCTTGAAGGCAACACTAGCCATGAGATGCCGAGAAAGTATGGACGCCGTGGCAGTTCTTTGCATATCTCTGTGTTAATGAAATCGAATAACAAAAGCCAAATAGTACACCGTGGTGAGATCTGGACATGTCTTCGTAAGTGTTAGAAAGCTTAACAAAGCGAGGAGTCCGACACAGACAAATCTTGGCCGACCCTCAAAGCCGCAGCCTCAAACCCCAATGGCACCAGACACAGGAACTGCATTGTCCGCGGTGCAGCTCTAAGCGCTTGCGCATCGGCGGGGCGCTGGGAACAGGCAAGGAGAGAGTTCTTTATGAATTTGTTCCTCGATCCGTGTCTTGCTTTTGAGGAGCATTGGAATACCCTTTGAACATGTATATGTACATGTGTTTGAGAATGATGTATTCGCATTAGTTTTTTTTTATCGTTTTTGTTTTTCTTTGTTTGGTTTTGCATGGTTTTTCCGGAAGTTTAGGAAGGTCACGGGCAGGAAGCTCTCAGCTTCTTAGATCCTCAGTTTTTTGGGCTTACCGAACAATTTCACGCCAATTCAGAATGATGAGGTCAGGGCGTGAATAATGCTGTGTGGGTGCTTCCGCAGTCAAAAGCCCATGGCCCCACAGCTTAGAGTGTGTGAAAGGGACCTAGCCTCGCGCCATTTTGCAACCCGCTATGCTCTTTCGCGGCTGGTTTGCGCTGGGATGTCTCTATAATAAAACATGCAAATATATGTATTCATAGTAAAAAGGTTCCATTTCATTTTCCATTCCGGTGCCACTTGATTCTCCATTAAGTATTCGTCAAGGCCCTTCATTAACCCTAAATAAATCTCTTCGCCACCCTGACGGCTGCCAACAGTCTGTTCTTATGGCTGACTCTCTCAGCTGTAGCTTCCACCAGTGCAGATGCAATATTGCAAGAATCCACATTTCTTGGTAATTGCGCATTCATGAATAAGTGCTGCATAGGCAACCATGCTACAAACTTGAAAAGAAGCAATGTCCGAGGTCACAACTTGGCTCCCGTTTCCAAGTTGAGACATGTTTGCATGCACCACCTCGTCACCTGTGCTGTGCGCTGGAACTAAGACTTCTTGCCGTCCTGCCTGCTCGTTCTGAAGTGCCTCCGCCTACGCACTTCCTGAGGTGTTGTCTCTGCCTGCAGCTGCGTGTCCCGGCAGATGTCCTTCCAGTAACACCAAGCCCTGGGCACTTCATGAAGGAAAGCCGTGGGTAGCAATGCAAGCAGACGCGCCAGGGTTCTCAGTTCAACTTCGCCACTCGTCCGCAACCCGTGCCGCAACAGTGTACTCAAGCGGGCCCGCCACCTCCACTCAAGGAAGAATCGGGGTGTCCAACAGTAGCTCCGTCGCTCCGTAAGTACTGAACTAAAGCTTGCGATGCGCGTGGCAAACAAAAAAAGAACCAGCACAATCACTGAACCGATGGATCTTCGGAACGGTCCCATAGCACCTTTTGGTACTTAATGCCAAGGATTTTCATGGACCCCTCAGACCGAACCACTTGAAAAGCACTAGAATAAAACAATGGAACCAAAAAAAAACATCGCATTGCGTTTCGTGTTTCTATTCGCACAACCTCTTTAAAGATCCCGAGGCTCTTCACAGATCTCCAAAACCTTGTAAGGTACCCACACATAGGGTGTCACGACCACACAGGAGATACCACTTTGCCTATTCTTCTTTAGATTCTCCCGGCGGCGAGCATTTGTCTTCTGCATTGTACTTGCCCACGGCGATTCTGCTCGCACTTGTTAGGTGGGCCTAGAGTGTTACCCCCATACCATAAAACCCATTATTGCGGTAGAGTTGCTTCAGCTACGCTGGAGGGGGAAAAATATTGCGGTTTACGATTATTTCAATGATACTGTTATTATTAGCCTTACGATCAGTACTATGACTATCATTACTCTTTTGCCCAAAGAGAGGTTTCTTGAAATGATCGCTGTCAGCATGGCCACGGCCTGGACGAGGACAAGAGAGCACACGTGTCCCAAACTCCCAGTAGCTCCCATTTTCTTTTCCATTATCCCAATATAGCCCCAATATAACCCTAATATGATCCCAATGTGTCCCAAACTCCCAAACTCTCCATTTAAAGTTTAGAGGTTAGGGTCGAGGGTTCAAGAGCTTCCATGCCACTGCAAGTTGCTGGATCTTTTCAACATGCGTCCTCCATAGTGCAGGCGGTTCAGCTGCTAGCTGACCTGCGGGAAGACAGCCTGGATGCGAACATCATTCTCATCAGCGGCGCTGTTAGTGCATGTGAGAAAGGCCGATGCGCATTGCTTGAGCGACAGTTCGTGCTTGCCATGGTTGGGGTCGCTGGATTCCAGCCGCGTTGGATCACTTTAATGTCAGCATGGTGGTTTGTACCGGAAGCAGAGCAGGCTCATGCAGACTAATTTTTTTTCCCTGGTACAGGCGGGGCCTGGCAGACTGCCTTACAACTGCTGCAAGACCTCGCTAACGAAGGAATACCACCGGACACCAGGCATTGAATCTGTATGGCGGTGCTCCCTAAGCAAGGCGCAAGTCATGCACGTGTTTATGAGTCGCATTGCCTTTTAGAGCCTATATCTATCAGAAAGCCTTGCCAGTAATGTAACGGCCTCGGCCGGCGTGGAAGGAAGCCCCGAAGATGTTCTGGCTTCTTAGAGGCGTAGCAATCTTTGACACGTTTGTGCCTCTGAAGAGCATAAGCCAAGCTCTGAGGATGTCATCATCTTCAATGCCGCCATGAGTGCATGTGAGAAAGGCGAACAGTGGTTGCAGGCCAAGACTTTGGGCGCAAGAATGGCAAGAATGCTAAAGCCACTAGGTGAGTCAGCTTTTAAGCTCTTCTGATGGGTTGTTTTCACTGAAGGCCTTGTCGCTGCTCTCCAACCTTTGTCAAGCTGGACTTGAAGCAGATGCCTCCTTCCTTAAACGTGGTAGTCGTGCGCGATCAGCAGAAGGATTAATCTGGCTGAGCAATGTGAGAAGATGTCAGTGTCAAGATGGTTGGCTGGCTTCATGAGGCCCTGACTGTGCTGGGCAGTAGGGTCACAGCAGCAGGCGTGGGTTTCGACGATATCTTGTTAAAAGAATGCTGAAAGCCACAGATAGTTGCATCACTGGATATAGTCCCCTTTAAGGAGATAGAATATATATGGCTGTGGGTATAGTATATTGAGATCCCCATATACCCCATATTCTATCTACTTAAGGGGGACTATACCCCCAGACCCAGACCCCTCGTTGCGAAAGTGCCACCCTGCGAGAAGAGAGCCAAGAGCCTACAGCAATCCAACGTTCACGAGGGGGCGGAAGAGGCAACAAAAGCATCATTCTAGGGGTTATGGGGCCCTTAACAGGGAGCATTGTAGAGGATATACAGGCACTCTACACTCTAGAACCCTCCTGGATCATCTCAAGCCACGACCATCAGCGCAAGATCGCAGCATAGAACCCATAGAACCTTTGCCTATCGAGTCAGGTTTCCGCATTGGGGTTCTACTGTATCAAGCTATGGTGAACTTTGCGCAACAGAGTTTCTGCGACTCTGTCATATGTGTCAAGCACACTGACATGCCGCAGCAGCACGTAAGGTCATCTCTTACAATGCTGCCATCAGTGCTTGCGGGAAGTGCGAGAGACCAGGCTGCTACAGCAGAGTTGGGTGCCGGGACCCTCCATAGCTTTGCATCCCTGTGAGCGCTGGGGTCACGATTTCCATAGGAGCACTTTTTCTTGTCAGATGCCTTTCAAACAGAGTATGCCATAAGCCAAGGAAATGGCAGCTTGCTGCTGGGCTTCTGTGTGATCTCCGGCGAAACCGCTTGCAGGAGCGATATCCACTGCCCAGTCGTGTTTTCCAGTCTTGTGCAGCGCAGGCAAGCATCATCACTTGCAACGCCATCATTAGTGAAACCCTCAGTCAGTCAGGGTGTTGTGGCTGCAAATTTTCCAACTACCCCAAAACCTGAATCCCAGACCCTCTTGCAGGTGCCTGTGGCCAGGGCCGGCAGTGGCAAAGGGCTCTGTGCTTCTTGCAGGATGTACAGGCGACGCGTCGTAGTGAAGTACTGTAACACACCAAGTGTGTTAGGGCTTTATCTATCCGTATCATTTGGCATTTCTCAGTGCGGGGATACATGGTCAAAGGATGTAAGTCTTCCCACCTAGCCGCTGCTTTGCCTACGCATGGAACGCTCAAACCATGTCCAAGCAAATGAATTGCGCTCAGACACTCAGAAGTGCACTCTGTGGAGATGTCAGTTCACGTGCATCATGTTTTAATGTGGACCTCACATTGGTGGCAATTACAAAATCCCGCTGCCGGAAGACAATGATCACTCGCTATACCGGCAATTTTAAAGCCGGGAAGCTATAAGAGATTGATTTTAGAGCCTGCGTAAGCTGTTTTTGACACGGGGCACTTAGACAGCTTAAGGGATCGAACTTGGAGGCTGCTCACTGCAGAATCTCTGTTCTGCATCTGAGGCTCGGATTTCTGGAATCTCTCCAAAGATCATATAGGTTATGTGGGGTTATAAAGGGTTTTAAAGCCAAAACGGGTCTAGATAGATCTCTTGCCGCAAGACCTTATGAAACCAACTGCCAATCAAAACCGCCAAAGGGGGTAGTATCAGGGCTCCAGGCTCCCGGCATCCACTATAATAATGGACCCGCAATCATGAAAGGGTTTAGGGTTTAGGGAAAATTCCAGAAATCTCAGAGAATCTGAAAGACTTGGTTTAGATTGTTCTTTCCGAAAAGTCTTTCAAAGTTCTTGTTCAGACAGCAAGCTGCATTTTGACCTTTACTAGGGCTCGTGGAATATTTCTGAGAAAGAGGCTTTCCGCGAATCTCAAAGACTATTTCGAATTCATTTTTTCACTAGATCTGCGTCAATATTCCTGCCAAGAAAGTAGGGTTCATTAGGCTCTTTACGAAGACTGTTGGGTTTTTTCTGCGAAATATGATTTGCTGAATTGGTGCCTTCCTTAATAAAACTTTTGCAACTTTTTATTGTTCCGGAAGTCATCTTGGCCTTGCTCTGTTACTAAAGCTGTTGCAAAATCTTTCTGCTTCTACTCCTGGCCCGCTTTCGCCACCATCGAACGGTAGGATAGTGCGGGTCCTGTGAGCCTGATGCCAGGAACTGGCGCTGGAAGTCAGCATCGTGACTCTGAGTGCAGCCATCTCTGCGTGTGAAGAAGGCAGACCTGGAAAGCGGTTGTCAATTGGCATTGCATTTCATTCCTGAAAGCAAGAGTACCCTGTAGCCACACATCTACGGACCTGGTCAAATGAAGGCGGAGAATGGTGCCACGCTCTGCAACTTCTTGAAGACATCAACAGCTTGCGGCTTCAACGGAACATCGCTGCCTGTCCTGCAACGATGGAAGTGGAAGTGGGTAGACACGATGATCAAAGCAGAATTCGGGGAGGAAGTCGGCACAGGCAGCCGTGTCAAAGAAGTAGTTTGGAGTGCAAGCCCCAAGCAAAACGAAAAACAGAGCAAGGACGTGTGCTCAACTGTTTGGTGAGTCTCCATGCAAGGTAGCCTATAATGCGGCTGTGAGTGCCTGCGGAATCGCTGGCCAGTGGGAATATTCCGTGGCCTTCTTGGACCTCTTACCGGAGCTGTCCCTGCAGCCAGACATCTACACCTACTCAGCAGCAGCCAGGCTGAATGTAGCAGGCCTATCCATGGCCAGATGCATCTGGCTTTTCATGGCATCATTGCGCAGAGAGGCACCTGACGCGTCACACAGATTAAAGCCTGATAAGCCCAGTTGAGGCAATCAGCGCCTTCGGTGACGGCGAGAGATGGGATCCGCAGTGGGAGCAGGCCTGCTGGGGTGCTTAGTTGCTTCAAGTTGGTAGAAACGTGCAGCTCCGGAAGGGAGGGGAGTTGTCGAAGAGAAGCGTTGAAACTATGTTCTTGCCCACCGCATGGCTGCATAAGCTTCCACTTCGTAGCTGGCCGGGCATATTTCCCATATATGTTGAAAGATTGGAAGACATGTAGCTCGGCGCTCGCCTGTGCACCTTTTATGGCTAATCTCAGTTCTACGACTTGCCAACTGCTTGCATCTGGAAGGAAGGCTTGTGGGCTCAGCCAATTTTGTTGCAAACAATCCTTGTTGTCTTCTGGATGGAGCAGTGAAGCGCAAGCCGCGGTCCCAACCGCTCTGACCGTCTCATAGGTCTGCCATGATTTGCCCATTATCCTGAAATCAGCCACGCTGTTGCGCCGTGTGCCGTCAGCGGTGTGGCGCTGTCTTTTTGTTGGTATTTAGTCGCATGGATAAACTTTCTTCGACCCCCCTGCGTGCTCTCGATGGCGCAAGAATTCCTTGCGACAGTGCGCATCTTCAAACGTTCGCGAGGCACTGCACCTGTTCGCAGAGCTCCAAAGACAGAAGATGCTGCCGAACATTGTGACCTTTGGCGCCGCCGTGACGGCCTGCGAAAAAGGCCTCGGCAGGGCTGCTTTGGTGCTCTTTTGCCTCTGGTTCCTGTAGATGTTGATTACGCCTGCCATCCACGCATGTTCCTCTGTGGTACTTCAACGCAACCTGACCTAGGTCTCAGTCAGCATTGTCAGGGGAAAGGCCAAAGCAAAGATGCAAAGCTTCCTCCTGTCAAGCAGTGAAAGGTGGCCAGTGGCAGGCTGCATTGTGTTTGCTGGAGGAGCCGCACACACAAGGCTTCCTTCTAGAGATGTTTTCATCATGTTCAAGTAGTGAGGGGCTTACGCGCTGTAATCACGGGAGCTTCAGATGAGTTTTCGGGGTGAGTCCTGCTCACAAACCTGCCATTTTTCATAGGACCTGGCCGCCCGCCGGATCCCCATCAATGTCCTGACATGCAATGCAGCCATCTCTGCTTGCGAGAAGGGTGCCTTGGCTGCGGATCTGAAAGGTGCAGCACAACAGTTGTGAATTCGCAGGCGCAGAGTCTGACGCTACATTTGTGTGGATGTGTCTCCCTCAGTAGACCCTTCCATTGTGGATCTAGATTCTGTACAAACCATGTTGTTCTTCCATTCGCGATGGTCCCGGGGAGCTAGAGTATTTGGTAGTTTCCCAAAATAGAGGGACCCCAATATAGACCCCAAATACTACAGTCCTTATTATTGGGACCCCCAAAATGGTTCCCCTAATATTGGGAAATCCCCATTTATCATGAGGCAAGCAATGGCGGCATGCTCTTTGGCTGCTCGATGCTCTGCACCAGGGTGGCTACCACGCAGATGTGATGCTCAGCTTGCCGTCAAGTGTACTGCCTTATGTGCTACCTTCTTGATTCCTGCCCGTGCGGCGGAACTTCGCATACTTCGCCACGCCAATTGAGCACCCTGCTGTGCAGCTGGATAGTGGCATGACCAAAAAGTGAGAGCGCAAGTCGGTGCAGTACAGACTCTGCCGATTTGCTCAGCTAAGGATATCCTTCAGCGCGGCCATCAGGGCTTGCGAAGATGACGCGCGCTGGGAGCAAGCTCTCAGTCTCTTTGAGGACGCACAGCATTGTTCAAAATTCAGCAGTCTGACAGAGCAAGCAAAAGTCCCGCCGCAAACGACCCTTTTGCACGGGTGCGCCAAGACTTCAAGATGCTGCCGATAGCGCAACCTGAACTGTCATCGCCTTTGGAGACTCGTTTTCGCGAAGTGCACAACTGTTGTCGCTTTTGGAGCCTCATCTTTGCGATTTGGAATGGCTTGGACTGGCGAGCTCAAGAAACGCGAAAACGTCGTTTCTTTTGACTCATGGGCTCGCGATTCTTAAAATTGACGTCAGAAACTGGTGCTTTCGCAGCGCAAGTAGTAGGCGAAATCGTTTCCCGATGCCTCTCTGAGCTAAGGCTTCGAAGCTCGTGCTTTTTGTAGTACAAGTGCGGTACGTGAAATTCCTCCTCGAGCCATCCTCTGGGCCGTGCTTTGCTTTCGAGATTTCTCATGGAAGTGGTTCAAATTTAAACAAGCACTGATTCAGCATGCCAACCACTGTTTGGGGCGGACACCGGCATATTTCCTGCTGATTGCACAGGTCTCTAACAAAACGGGATGGTGATCTGGTTCTTCACGTCAGCATGCAATCTCGCACTGTGTTTGCTCGAAGTCACACGGGATGCCACAAGAGCGGCGACCTGCGCCTGAGGGGATACTGAACCTTACCAGGCTGAAAGATGTTCATCCTTTGCATTTACGGATGAAGGCGGAGTTTTGGTCGTCAGAACCAGAATGACCTGCAGAAGTAAGACACGACCAGCCCAGAACACCATGTGCTAGGAGATGAGGCAGCAGCAGCTGCCTGCAAACTCCATCACGTTCTGCGAGGCTGTTGGCGCCTGTGTGCCTAGGCAATGGTTGGATTCCCACAGGCTGCATGTAACAGCACCGTCATTCTCAGCACCAGCTGCGACCGCCAACCTAGACTAGACGTTTCCGTGCAGCAGTTCCTGCCACGTCGTAATGCAAAGCTCACCTAGAAGGTTCTGTGGGACAATTCTCGGGCATATAAGCCACCGTGATCCTGAGGAGAAGGGCCTGCAATTCGACCATTCTGCACGACCCATGACTGCAATTGTCAGTGGATGGCGGCGCACCTCTGGGATTCAGATCCGTGACTGTCACATTTGAAACCCATGCAACATAATGGAAGAGGGATGACGAGGGGTCAGATTTAAATACCCCAGCAGTCATAGATCTTACAAGACACAGGGTTCATCCCAGAGCGGAGCGCAGCGTGTGTCTGTCATAATGCCACGAACTACAGCAGTATTGCTTAGGTGGACCCCCCACCCAGTAATAGTGACTATAAGGGATATTCAAGACTATATTAAGGTCATTTCATATTTCTATTATACCACTATTACAGGGTGGGGGGTCCTCCTAAAGTATTGCCTTGCCGCACAGAATCCTTCATCCCTCCCAAGGTTTGCTGGGCGACTGTCAGCTTTACGCCTTGGCACTGCCGCTGACTTGATGGCGTGAGGCAGTGAAAACCGGATCGGCGCAAGGCAGAAAATCTGATTGCTGACATTGGGGTTGCATCTGGCCCTGCATGTACCAGTTGCCATTGTCGTGGACCAAACTACACCCGAATGGAGAATATGTTCTTGCTGTATATATGGGGTATTATGGGGTACTACTCAAGTTGGAAACCAATGGTGGAGCACAAGTGCTTCTATGAACTTATGGTGTAACAGAGGACCTTCTAGGTAATGTAGGGATACATTAATTCATAGTCGTGGAAGGCTTATAATAGGAAACCACGGTGACGGTTCAGGATTCTACGTTATTCCTGCAACCTCTATAAGCATTCATTTTGCCAGAAAAAGCGGATGTTTGGGAGACCGCAGTTGTTTACCAAAGCCTGTGTCATCCCCTTTCATTTCTTTGAGACCCATGGCGCCCAGTGGCACTGTTGATACGAAAAATCCTGCATGACCCTAATGTACTAGAATACCATAGTTCCCAAGGTATAAGGTACTTTGGGTCATGCAGGATTTTTAGTATCCACCCCAGTTTAGCTTTTGAAGCCTGCGCCCTTGTCTGCTGCTAAGGCGAGAAACCCAGGCAGGGCCGGTGATGTGTAGGCATTGAGCACTTGTTATAGAGGTTTCCCAGAATTAGGGGTAATTACCTTTTTTGGGGGTCCCAATAATTAATTAGGATTGTAGTATTTTGGGGTCTATATTGGGATTTCTCTATTTTGGGAAACTACCATGTTGCGTTTTGCCTGGGACCTAGGACGTCGCAGGATCTTGCTTTGACTAGATCAGGTGCCACAGATTTGACGCGCTCCTGCATGATGTGCACTCAAAAGAGATTCCTGCTTTTCGGCCCAAGTCTATCGTTCACCGTCAATTCGACCCGAACGAAGCCAATAAGGCAAGGCTGTAAGATTGCGCACGATGTTGCCTGAACTTAGCACATGAGCTGTAGTCTAAACTCCTTAAAGGGGGTTATATAGTGTATCATATAAGGGAATATTATCGGGCTTATTAAGTGGGGATACTAGGAGTTTAGACCATGGCTCACATCCTAAAGGGGTCACGTGCAGTGCTTGCAACCCCTAAATGCTCACGTTGTGTGGAGGGCAGTTCGACCACTTCCTGCCCTTATGTCCCGGTCAATGAAGAGCGTGGCTTGCTCAGTGAGCTACGGTTGGAATTGCACGTTTAAAAGACAATGATACCCTAAACCCTAAACCCTAAAAACCCTAATGGTTGTTCTGAGGCTGTTTTCGGCCTGTTTCTTTGCGGCGCCGAGGCCGCAGCGGCCTGATATTATGTAGATATATGCACCACCAGTGTCCAATTAATTTTCCATTTTCTCTTCCGTTTGCTTCTCCGTTTGGTAATGTGCCTGAACTTTGTATACCCTCTATAACCCCCTATAGAATACTTGATGCTGAAAGTCGGAATACAGCAGCAAACACGCATAGGCCAGCTCCATTCAAGTCAGTGAGGCTTCTGTGATACAAAACTATATCACCATGTTACTGTATGTTACTGTATAACTGTATAGATATCATAGTCTATGAGTACATGACTGTATAAGGTATTAGTATGCTACTATGTTATAGAGACCTCACACTCACTGCCAGGCCTTGAAAGCGGGCCTCATGACCTCCAGCAGCCGCTTGGTTTTGGGAATCAATGTCCTTCTAGCGGGCTTCGTAGGGTTTAGGATTCAGGGCATGCCTTCAATGTGCACAGCCAAGCATACAGAGCAAAAGCTCAGCTCAACATGTGCTGCATGATTTTGCATGTGACATGTGACTTGAGGTTTCGATGGGCAGCAGGCGGTGAGGGACGGGCTCATGCCACTTCTTCAGGGAGCTTTGCGTTAAAGCCTCTGAATGAACCAGCCTGCCATAGCACCCCAGTGATTCAACATTGCAATGGCCTTCACTGACAGAGCGTACATGTGGGAGAGAGATAGGGAGATAAACTCTTAAGAGCCGTGGGGTAGTAAAGGGACGAAGCTGATGAGGTCAGTGAATGGCGACCAATGAAGATTTTCGGTACAGGTTCCAGATGAGAGGATTGGGATGACCGAACAACTATGCAGGTAGGTGTCGGCAGCGGCTTAGAGGAGAAGAAGAGGAAGAAGACGGCGGGGCGGGCGCATCAGGTTACTATTACTATTGCTATTATATTTTTTATTACTATTACTATTACTAATCCTATTATATTATTATTACTATTACTATTACTATTATATTATTATTACTATTATAGGTTTGGTCATCCTTGATTAACTCTTCCTCACCTCTCAGCCTGATCAGAAGGACCGTGTGCGGACCAAGAGGTTCAACCCCTACAAGTTCCCTTTGAAGCGCGTACGGCCTACGTATGAAGAAGACTCGTAAGTGCTGCGCTAGGACTGAGAGGATTGGTGCTGGAGCTGTTGCTGCTCTTGGTGCCGGTAATTACTGGCGGGAGAGGCGTCAATAATTGTTGCCTGTCTTCGTTCTTCGTTCTGTTGTTGCTGCTGAAGTGTTTGTTGATGGTCACTGCTGTTGTTCCTCTTCTGGCTCTCCTCCTTTTTTGGTGATGGTGCCGATGCTGGTTGTGGCGGGGGCGGTGGCGCTGGCGCTGCTGCCGAGGTCTTAGTCATCGTCATCACCGTCGTCTTCCTCCTCTCCCTTATCCTTGTCCTTGTGTAAACCCAGATGCTCTGCAATGCCCCAGTGGCCTTTTTCGAGACTCAATTCCTGAACCGCAATACCTGGCTGGCAAGTTTCAGGCGTAAGCAGGAACTGTAGAACGAGGCTTCTAAATTATACTGAGAAAGGCCTGAACAAGTGCTAGATAGTCAGCCCTGCCTAAGCCGTAGAATTGCACAAAGCCTGAGTTCCTTGTTTCAGTTCCATAAACCTTTAGCTCTTCAAATCGCACGTAACACCGGAATCCTCCTTGCAAATGTTTCCATTCAAGCTATGCAAGCTGGCGTTATTGAGCATGCCTGGCTAAAGTCACTACCCCTTCTCGCACCAAAGAAGTTCACTTCAATGGTACGCGTACTTCCGTGCACTCTTCCTACTAGATCCGTTCCCAGCCTTTGTGGGATGATTTTCCGCAAAACAAGCTGTCTCTGAACTGAGAAAAGGTGGACTTCCTCGACGCGGGAGACTGTACCAGGCATATGTGCAGTTGGGCCTCAGTTCTGCTTGGCTGCTTCTCATATGAAAGGCTAGTACACACACACACACACTTGAGCTTGAGTATTCCGGAAATCTTGATCCCAGGCGACGGCTGGGTGCCAAAGACAGACCATCATGAGCTGCAAGGCAGGCGTTCGGTGCCGCTGCATTTGGGCATTGAGCCTGCGTCAACATGCTTCATGTCATAAGAGTCATAAGTTGAAAATTTCCGTGGCTCTGTTGCACACGGCATGTCGGAACTTTTTCTAGCCAAGTGAGATAATCCCACCAGCACATAGACCCATCGAAACGAGTACAGTACAGCTTCTCTTGCGGCTCTCGCTAGCACATCTCATGGGATTGAGACCACAGGCTCCAGCGACGCGCAATGCTGCCGGAAAACGTGCGCGCTTTGGAGCTGCGGTCCCGGTTATGCGACCTTTCTGCAAGCATTGCGGGGAGTTGAGGAGACAGGAAGAAAAAGAATAAGAAGAAGAGACTTTAATCAGACCAACTGCCACGCATGCCTGCGTACACTGATTTGTCACTAAGACTCAGGAGCCAACATGATCATGTGTCCTAATCCTTATCGACTCCTGTTGTTGTTTTGCTTTCCCATCGACTTTGCCATCATTATGTTTGGGGAACCAATGACAAAACCAGTGTCTCACGCAGGACTCAGAATCAAATCAATGCAGGGTGGGCCTACAGGCCTGGTGGGAAACCACCATACCACTGAGCAAGGCAAAGCAAAGCAAAGGAACCGCCATGCGTATTTGCTCATGTACCTGCTCGCGCCATTGCTGCTTCCCCACCTGTCAGCCATAAACCCTTGTGCCGGCGATGTCAGACCTTAAGGAATTCAAAGGCAGTCCTGTGAACGGAACCCGGGCGCGTCACTGTGCTTGGCGGTTTGCCCATTAATAGAAAGAATGGACGAACTTCTGGTGGCTCCAAACATGCCAGCCTCGGTGCACAAGAGAGGCAGAAGACACCACATTCGGGTTATATAGGGATAATGGAACACAAAATGGAAACTACTATATTACACTAGGGATAGTGGAAAATATAATGGAAACTACTATAGAGGCATGAGACACCACCAGACCCGAGGTGGCTGACGCCAGGTACGCCGGGAATGTTGGCAGCTCCGATGAGCCGCATGGCAAATCAAAAACGCTTAGGGTTGAAACTGCTATTCGTATATTGGGGTTATACAGGGTGTAGGGTTTGGGGTTTGGGATTGAAACTACAAACTCCTTGGGTTCAGGAAGGGAATATAGGGGTATAATGTAGGGTTATAATGGAAAAGAAAATGGCAACTATAGGGATTCTGGTGTATATTTGGGGTATATGTATATATATAGGGTTATATAAGGATAATGGAAAAGAACATGGAAGCTACAGGGGTTTAGGGATTTAGGGGTTTGGGACGGCTGATTCTTCACCCATCATTGCTATACCAGGGGAAGCGCCACATGAGTAGTATTTTATTCGGGGATGCTATGGTACCCAATATAGAGTAAGATTCTATCCTCCTTTTGGGGTATAATATTTTACATGAGGAATACAATCTTACTAGGTTCAACCACCCAAAAAAACGCTACTCACATGCATTGGATACCTAGGCATTGCTGCGACAAGACTTGTGCCGGCTTCTCCTGTCCAGCCCACTTCAAGGTGGCTTCTTAGGGTTTAGGGTTTAGGGTTTGAACAGATTTCCTGCATCCTTATCCAGGCGGCATTTTGGGATAACAATTTCCCCCCCAATTGTGGTGAGAAGGGACCCTATTCATAGATAATTCTGGGGCCTTGAATTATTTGTAATTTCTCTATTGAAAATGCATAGATGATTTGGGAGGCCTTTGAAGTGCCGCCCATTAGGGTAATATTGGGGTTATATCAGGGTATTACTAGGGTAATGTTGGGGTTATATTAGGGTAATATTGCGGGTTATATTGAGGTTATACTGGGGTAATATTGGGATTACATTGGGGTAATGTTGGGGTTATATTTGGGTTCTATTGGGGTTGTATTCGGGTAATGTTGGGGTTTTGTTAGGGTTATACTAGGGCTACTAGGGCTCTATTGGGATTATATTAGTTCTCCAAAGCGGGCTTCGGGCTGCAAGGTGTCTGCAGAGAAGTCGAAGCTTGCGGGCCTGACCGAGGAGGCCCTCTGCACAAACAGGGTTGAGGGTTTAGGGTTTGTTACGGTGGATACTAGAAATTCTGCATGACTCTAAGTACCTTATACATAGGGAAGAATGGTATTATAGTATACTAGGGTCATGCAGGATTTTTAGTATCAACAGTAGTATTATTACTTCATGGGTGCCTCTCATTAGGGTTGAGGGTTTAGTATTATTACTTCATGGGTTCCTCTCATTAGGGTTTAGGGTTTAGTAGTATTACTTCATGGGTTCCGCTTTTATGGTTTAGGGTTGGTATTATTACTTCATGGGTTCCCCTATTAGGGTTTAGGGTTTAGTATTAGGACTTCATGGGTTCCCCTACGGGTTCAGGGTTTAGTATTATTACAGAATTATTGCTTCATGGGTTACCCTACTACCCCCCTAGATACTACCCCGCCCTAGGTTCCCCCATAATTAACCTTAATTGGACCTAATGATCCCTAAATAATCTTAGTGAAGTGGGGGGGTAGTATAGAGGATTATCGGGGGGGGAGGTAGTAGGGAAACCCATGATTACTATTGCTTCATTACTAATATTTGTGTTCCTACTATGACTAGTTGGCATTAGTATTGATCTTACTGATCACTTAGTAATCAGTCATATCAATACCAGTACCAACAAAAGTAATACTATTATTTCTATAGCTACTGTTACTATTACGATTTTGAAGGTAATTGCTATGGTCATGTAGAAGTACTATTATAACTAATGTGACTAATCTCCACTATTATTATTGCTGTTGTTATTGTTGCTCGTTACGATCATTAGTACGACGATTTTTACTACTGCGATTACCACTACGGTACATTTTATTATTGCTATCATGATTCTTCCATATTTTTCCTATTACAATCAATATTAATTTCTATTATTGCTATTATTATGATTACTACCTCAGAGCGACTACCATGACTATCACTAATTACAATTTTGACTTCCTGTTGTCTGTATTACTATGATATCTCTTGTTATCAGCATTGTAACTATTAATAATTGTGACTCTTATCTTTATTCTCCTCAGTATTATGAACAGCTTATTATGATGATTATTGCTATTATTCGTGAAATTGTGTGGAACCCAACCGTTGGCCTATGATCAAGGCATGGTGAAGTGTGAACTGGGTTGAAGTCCTATCGTGGTAATTGTTCAGCTGACATTAAGAACTTCATTCCGCCGGGATGTGAGCCCAAGCCTCCGTAATACTTAAGTACCAGTAAGAACTGTAATAGCCCGCGAGAGAGAGCGAAAGTAGTCATGGCAATGCTACCTGAGCCATAGTCTAAACTCCTTAAAGGGCATTATATTCGGGATTATACAGGGAACTACTATAGGGGTTATTAAGGGGGATACTAGGAGTTTAGACAATGGCCCACGTATCTAAGAGATGATAGTAATGGCGTATCAGCTCCAGCCCGCGCCAGTTCCAGAGTTCACCCTCGGAGCTCTTAGAAAGTGTTTCGAATTTTAACAAGATTTCGTTTCCAACTTCTACGTCCTTCAACAAATGTGCGGGGATGCTACTTGCGTTCAGTCTGGATTTTGCAATTTGCCCGCGGTTGAGGTGAACATTGAGCACGGACATTTGATGATCCATAAGTCCTGCATGCAGGAGTGCTGCGCTCCAACGTGCTTTAACGTGACATGTTTGCCGAACTACGTGAAGATCAAGGGGAATGTGGCCACTGTGGCAGCAGACACAGGTTTGAAGGGCAAGCACGTCTTGTTTGAGGGGCAAGCAAGTCTAACGTGACTTGATTGTTTGAGGCAAGCTGGGCTTTTTGCCAGGAAGGCGCAGGCTAGTTTGGATGAGCCTTGGTAGTTTCCTTATTTGGGAGGATCCCAACATGGTCGCTCTTATCATGGACGCCTCCAAAAAGGGACCCTCCAATTTTGGAAAACCCTCATTTGCGCTGAGGACAAGCTCTTCGCCAAGGATGCGGCACAAAGCACCTGCTGCGAAGCAACCTGCGCAACGCACACCTGCGATGAGTCGAAGCCTGGCACGGACGGGCAAGCAGGAATTCAAAATTATTGCAGTTATCGGGGTTATAGATGGATCATGGACAAGAAAATGGAAGCTACTGTAAGCTACTATTACTGTACTGTAACACTATATTGGGGCTATAGATAGACGTTGTTGCTCTATCACTCTTATGTGTCGTAGCAGTAGGATTATGACTGCTACCAGTATTGCTTTTACTATTCTTCTTACTGTGAAAGTGCTAGCTGACAGAGCAAAGCTCTGGTTTCTTTCTCCGATGTTTTTCACACCTAGGCAGGGACTGGCAGTGGACCCGAAGAGTGCCGCAGCTGCAGAAAGTTCATAGCACCAACAGTCGCACAAATAATGCAACAGTAGTAATGAACATACAATACGAGTCGAAAACGCTTCTAGTAGTAGTAGTACTATAATGAAAGCAGTTCACGGCAGTAATAACGGTAAGAGAATAACTTGTAGCGTCTTTAGGGCTTGACCTGCTACTTCAGGTTCGTTGGGGTCAGGGCCGTAGCCAGCTTCAGCCAAACTCCCGCTGGCAGCACTTTGGCTAAAAGCGCCACCACGTTTCAAGGTGGCCAGTATCCTCAGGGCAACCAATGCCGTAAGTACCACAGGCCAACATCAGTCGTGTGATTAACACAGCCAGATGCTTTGCACCTCTTTCATTCGCATCCTAAGTTTTGATCCAGCATGGAAGACTTGGCCGATGGGGCGTCAGCCAGCCCAGCCACACAGCGCGTGTGGCAAGCGCATCCTTCACCCTATGGTGTCCCGTTTTACTACAATCCTGCAACGAAGGAGTCAAGATGGACAATCCCTACTGGACCATTGGACCGCATAATTCCTGCAGGGAAGATGGAGATGAAGGAAGCTCCAAAGGAAGCTGAGAAAAAGCAAGGCGATGAGGGTGAGGAAGGCGCAGGTCAGTTGGAGCATGCTGATACGGCTGAAACGGCTGAAGCAGGTGAAGTATGTTCCTTGTCCAGCTCCTCCAGCTCCGATGAATCTCATCCGGAGGGCATGCAGACATTGACTGCTCAGGAGCGTGCCCACTTGAAGGTTGAGGAGTTTACGAAGATGCTGCAGGAAAAGAAGCTAACTACATCAGACCGGTTTGAGTCTTGGCTTCCCCGTTTGACGGCCGATCCGCGATTCACAGCTGTGCCGAAGTCGCAGAGAAAGCCGCTCTTTCAAAAGATCCTTCACAAGATGACGTCTGAAAAGAGGCATGTTGATGCAGCCGCTCGCCGTCACAACCGAACGGCGCTCGAAGAACTTCTGAAGACTGCTGAGGCCAACGGCTTGCTTGACAAGGTGCAAGCCTCTGAGGAGGCCATTGCGAAGATTTCCGCCAGCAATCTTGGACAAGATGCTTGCTGGCAAAATGCTCCACTCGCAGAAAGGGCACACATGGTGGAAGCTGCCGTGGCTACCCTTATGCAAAAGAGGACCGCCGCAGGACAGCTGGCGTTACGCGAGTTCCGCACCCTGTTGCAGGAGAAGATTTTTCAGCCTCCGGATGACAGTACCGAGCTGCCAAGCTTCGAGGATGTAAAGCAGCGTTTGCGACATGAGTTGCGGTGGAAGTCCCTGGCATCTAAGACTCTGCGGCAGCAGGTGTACAACCAAATGTGGCAGGAATGCTCCAGCAGGTTGGCAGCCTCAAGAAAGGCCAAGGCAGATGAAGAGGATGATGCCAAGTTCGCAGTATTGAGTCTTTGTCGTCTGGACGTTCTTTTTGTTTAAATCCACTCCCCATGGCCTACTTGCATCGCAGAATGGTAAGGCCACTCGGCCACTCACCTGTGCTTTGGTATGGCTGAAGGACAACATTAGTATTGTAACAGCAGCAGCAGCAGCAGCAGCAGCAGCAGCAGTGCACCAGTGGCGGCGGCAGAACCACTCACTATGCTACAACAGCCGCCGCGGCTTCATCGCCACTCAATCACAAATCGTCGGCGAGAATAACAGGACGACAACCATTGCAACAAAAGCAAAAAGTGTAACGTTTTTGACAGACACAAGGAGCAGAAGAGGAAGATAAATAGAAGCGACTGCGGCCACGACCACCATGACCACGACAAACACGACCAACTGTCAACACAACCACAACGGCAACCATGACCAACACCATGACGACCACGACCAGGACGACGACCACAACCGCGACGATGACCACGAACGGTCACGACTACCGCAGCAAATCTGATTTCAACGAAGAGGACGGCTCCTGAGGAGTTCTCCGCCTGAGCCTTTTGTTACAGCTGCTGCTGTTGTTACGGGTGCTGATACTGCGGCACTACTGCTACCAAATGCAGAGGCTTACTCGACCTCATCATGTCGGCCCCTTTACTGCTTCTGCTGCGACTGCTACCGTCGCTGCTACTACCAAGAGTAAGTTACTCATGACTTCTATAGCAACTTCCAGCAAGAGCAGTAGTGGTATTGGATGGCGGTGCATATGGACCACTTGTGCCAAGCTAAGCTGAGTGCATTTTGTGTGCTGGATGTACCTGCTGGATCTTGCGCGACTTCAGGAACTGGTCGAGCACCGGAAGCGCAGCCGACAAGATCTGCTGGAACAGGAGGTGCGAGATCTACTGCAGAGGAAGATCCGGAGTCCTTTGGACCTGACCTGGGATGAGGTCCGAGTAGTGCTTCAGGAAGAGCGAGCTCAGCTACCAGAAGATGTTGATGAGGCCTACCTGCACGAGATCTTCAACAGGGTCTGCCAGGAAGACATGAAGCGGCGATCAGATGCCTTTTCCTCTGCTCTGCTACGCTCCTGCATTGATGAGTTGGGACCAGAGCTGCCATTTCCTTCGGTCGTGCAGGCCGTAGCTGCAAAACTGGGTGAGGAGCTTATCCGACCACTGCCTGAGACTGAGCTCAGAACACGCTGGGAGACCTGGCGGCGCCTTCGCCTGATGGAGGCCGCTGACGCATTTCGTCTCTACCTTCGACAGAGTGAAGTGATGGCAGATGCAGCTCGTGACTTGGGGACTCTACGAGGAGAAGGTGAAGGCTTCCAGGACCTTTGCGAGCATCTTAAGCAGGACAAGCGCTACCTCCGTTTGGACCCTGTGCCCACACAGAGGCGGAGGCTAATCTTATCTCGGCTAGAGGAGATTGCCAGCTCCAAGTCCGTACCCCGCGAAGACGACTCAGACACCGATGGGTGAGAACAAAACAAACGTGTGCTATTGTGTGCGCGTCCTGCTATCGCCCCCTGGTTAGCTTTGCCCTTGTGGACCCTTGTGCGCTGATCTCTTGTTGGCCCAGAACTGCATTTCACGGACGTCAGCGACAAGCAGTGCTGTAGCCCGACTTGCGCAAGCTTCGAATGCGCGGAAGGGTATGCTGTGCCTTCCTCCAAGGACAGCTTGCCTGTTGTTGCTGTTATGGTTGAGGCATTCCTTTGCGGATGGATACTGAGGAGTTGACCTGAGTTTGAACGAGTCAAGTTTTTGCAAGATCTAGAAACCTTTGTTTCTGCATTGTTGGGGAAATATCCCTAAATGTCCCGATGTACCATATTCTGTTCCATTTGATTCGCCATTATTGATTGGGGCCCAACATATACCCTACTATACTTTTGTAGTTGCGGTCCGGCTTTCCAGCAGTCCACCAACATGAGCTAGTGACGGGGGGACCTATAGAGGGATATATAGGGGCTTTGGGGGGGGAAACCCTAAACCCTAAACTCTGGACCTGTAAGGAATATACCTAGAGCTTTAGTCCAGAGCACACGTGGGAAGCTTTCAGAAGGCCTTCTGGGACTTACAGGGACTTGCTTAAGTCGTAGTTTTTTTCTAGGTTGCTTCAAATGACTGGGGGGAAGGAT
>CAJNIZ010016669.1:64118-77724 GCA_905231905.1 Symbiodinium pilosum
AACATTCACACGTTTCTTTGCAGGAGTTGCGGGGCACACTTGGATTTAAGAATTGCTTCTACAAGCACCTAGCCATGGCAAGTAAGAGATGTTTAGGACCCACTTTTCAAATCTCTGGTAGGTTTTGGAGTTTTTCGAGCATTTCCAGAAGAATGTTGAATATGCGTGGAACGCAATTTCTGCAGATGTGCGATGATAGCGCTGATGTTGATGTTGATGATTGTTTTTGTTGGTTATGGTGTTGATGTGCGATGGCGATGAATTCTGACATGAGATAACGTATCTTACGCGGTTGCAAGGAATGTACACTGGTTAGCAAATCGAAAGCTAGGGTATCGGTAAGGGTATCGGTAACCGGCCCATCATACCCCAAAAAAATCCCTTCGAATATAAATAGACATAGCCATGGTATTTCCACTTTTTGATCGTGCCCTTCTTTGCCTTCGCCCTACCCGCTGCGTGCCATGGTGTTTTGCACTTTGCGGAAGAGTTGACTTGGCCTTTTGCTGCTACCGGTAGCTGCGTTGGCTGCGTTCACTTGGGGAAGTGCCCCATTTCTAGATGAAAAAGCCTGATTCCGTAACCATTTCTGTCGGCTGCGTTCACTGGGGAAGTGCTACAAGACCTTCTCGAAATATGGAAATCTGAATCTTCCCTGTCGGCTGCGTTCACTGGGGAAGTTGGCAAAGGGATGACTTAGAGATGACTTTCGTTTTGTTGCGTTTCTAAGGGGGGGAAGATGAAAGGGATGACATAGGGATGACTTAGTCGATTGCCTGTATGTGTTCTTGCTCAAGACTTACTGATTAGATGGGGGTTTCCCGAAAGTGGGGGTACTGTTTTGCGGGTCCCCATAATAGGGATTATAGACTTTTGCACTTAACGCTAAACCCTTTCACCCTAAACCCCTAAACCCTTTCACCCTCAACCCTAAACCCTTCACGGCCTAGGTTTCCTTGTGCTTTTTTGCTCGCAGGTTTAGATCCCATGCTTTGAAACAGCCTGGGTGAAGTGCGGAAGCCTCAAAGACCCCAAACAAACGTCTATATATCCCCCTAATATATACCTTATAATGTCTATATAACCCCTATATAATCCTTATACTCCAATATATATATATATATCCCAATTAAAGGAGTTTAGAGTATGTAAAGACGGGCTTGCAGTCATTAGCAGCGGTCTGCAGTCAGAACCAGGGATGGCAAGAAGTGACATACAGCTAACCGGTTTAAGGTTTAGGGTTTCGAAAAGTATGAAGTTGTTGTTGCATACACAGATTAAGAGACTGTGCCACATCATGCCACATCTGCAGAAAACGCCTACCGTGGCTAATAGAAACTGTCAGAACCACCTTGACATCCTGTCGCGTTGGATGCAACCAACAGACTATTGGCAGCTTTTCCAAAAGTTCTTGAAGAGGAGAAGATGGTGGGCAGCAAGGAGGAGTGCTGCCAACCGCATTCCGGCAGCAACATGGCTTGCCAGCCTGCAGCATGTCTCTGTCGGTTTAAACACACATGAGGCAGCTGTCGGCCGTAGTTTCACACAGCCTCGCGGGATCGGTCAATCATTCCACCCCGAATGCTGTGGCAGCAGGCTGTGCAGCGCCTACAAATGCAGTGCGGGCTGGAAGCCAGATCCCGTAAAGGCTGGGCACTACCATTTCAGCTCAAACTAGGGCGCATTTGGTTTGATGCCGTTTTCAATTGCTACATTCTGGATTGACGCAGGGCAAGGGCTATTCGGCTTTGTGTAGAGGTAAAATGAGGTAAAAATTGAACAGAAGAGGGGGATGTGCACATCTCTCTCTTTCTCCCTCTATCACCCTCGCTGTCCCGGTACATGAGCTGCTGGAAACAGTGTACCCTTTGGTCTCTTCGTTAGCTGTGCTTTTACAGCAGGTCAGTCACGTAGCTCATATGCGCAAGGCCCAGGACAGGCTTGCAGGACCATGTCGACCTCATCAGATTTGTTGATGACAGACTGCTTACTGGGGTTTAGTAGGCAATAAGAAACTATGGTATAGGGATTCTACTGGGGTTATATTCCCTTCTACCCTACTAAGCACCAGGAAGCTGGGGGCTTGTTGAGAAGAGCCCTGCAGGTGACCGCTCTCAAGCACTCGGACGAGGTCTTTGCATGCAATTTCATCAGATTTCATGTCTTTACCTTCACGGAGAAGGAAGACGTGGAAGATACTATGCAAGAGTTCTACGGTGTTTCAATTTTCTGTGCTTGTGCCTCGTAAAGTATCCAGCTGAACGAATGAATGAATGAATGAATGAATGAATGAGTCCTGGTAGCAGAGCATGCTGGGAAAGCCATACTCAGCGGGCAGTTGCACATCTGGTGTTTCAAATCAGCCTCCTGCAGATTGAGTGTGCTAGGCTTTCGGTTACGTGCTTTTCGTCCGTCTGCCTGCCTGCCCTTCTGATCATTTGTTTCAGTCTTTGGTGTCTCTTTCTTTGTTTTGATCGTTTGTTTTCTCTCCCTGCCTCCATATCCATCTCCCTCTCGCTCTTCTGTTTCCTGCTTTTCCATCCATGTTTTGTTTCTTCCCCTTCTATCTCGCTCGCTCCCTACCCTTGGCCTAAAGTAGAGGCTGGTTGCCATCTTGTGCGACAGTGTTGGACAGGCTTGCTGCCAGAAGACTTGCTCGAAGTACACCTGCAACGATGGTTGGACAAAGAAGCCAGGCATGGCCAGAGGAGATTTTGACGCAGGGCTTTCCATGAAGAGGGCTGCGTGGTAGCTTGCATGGCGAGGCGCATGATATCCCGCACGTATCCGCAAGTGCTTCAGCTCATGTGATGTAATTAAAAAAATGATTTTGTGTAGCCAGGCGCGGACGACTTCGTATCTCAGATGAACAAGACAGTCTCAAGTGACTAGGGACTGCGGCGCCTGCCTGTTCCAGTGCCGATGACCTCCGAAAAATGAGGTTGGTGTGGATGACCAAACCTGCTGCGTGAAGACATGCAGTCAGTACCAGGACAAGTGCACTGGTAGCTGGGCGGCATGTATGCCATACTTGCAAGTCTATTAGGACGTCATGACTGTTGCCGCCTCACAAAAAAAAGCCCTCGGGCTGCAAAGCTGCGCTAGTCCGGTACTCTCAGACTCTTTGCTTTTCACCCATGGCATCAAGCGCACGGACGGGACGGGCCAGCGGGAATCGTATGTAGTTGTCAGGCAACCAGAGGCCTTAATTCGCCGTACTCGCTGGACTGAGGCAATTTCGCTCCAAACCCGGCTGTAAACAAAACGGCCGGCGACACCGCGGACGTTTGCTGCAAGAGAATCTTGACTGGTCTTTCAGGCAGTTGTAGTTGTTGTAGTATGCGGCGCTTGAGCCTATCAGACTTAACTTCCATGCTGGAACTTAAAACATGCGTTGCATTCCTGAATCCTTGTTGCGGCCTGCCGAGAAACTTGCGCCCTCTACTCCTGCGGTGCTGGCAAGAGCCTCAAGCCCAACCCGCAGGCGCCTTGATGCCAGCTTTTGTGCATGGGCTAGCTGTTCTGCATACACCTTTAGGTTTAAGATGTTTAAGCTGGACTGCCTGGGCCTGCAGCTCATGTGATTGACCTCATGAATCTACTGGGAAGTTTGCTAGCTGGACAAACTGGGCACTCGTTTGATTCTGTGAGGAGATTGTCGATGCAACTGACGCAGCATGCTGCGAGGAAGGTGCCTGGCTTTAGCATCGCCAGAATTGCCAGATCGTGCTAGATTGAAAGCTCGGAGGCAGTCTTGTGAGGGTGTTTGCTAATTTGAAGTGTCTAGATGAGCTATCTGCGACTGAAAGATTGTCGTCAGCGTCTTTGGTAATGGATGTAAGTGGTGCACATGACACCTTGGGCGTATAAGTCATTCCTACGCTGGTAGCACTTCATGCTTTGCCAGCTGCCTGCGCCGAATTCCGCAAGAAGACGGTGATATCGCTGGAGGAAGGAGGTTGCAACGGCTTGGACAAGGTGCAGCTTTTGTGTGACGGGACTGTGTTTAGGGTTTAGGGTTTAGGGATATTTAACATTTTCCCTAATGGCTTTCATAAGGGACCCTATATACTAATTTTTTTCAAAGGGTTTTAGGGGCCAACCCGGGGGAAGACACAGTCAGCCACTTGAAAGATGGCATCTGCTTGGCAGGAGAAGTGTATTGCCAGTGCGAGCCTCAGCAAAACCTCGCTGCTGGCCCCTGAATAATGTAGTAGTTTCCATGTTCTTTTCCGTTATCCCTATATTATCCCTACTATATAACCCTTAAAGATTTCGAGAACCTGTCGGCCTGTCAGCCGTGCCCAGCTCATCTATACTGTTGGTACTAACAATAACGATATAGGGTTACTACTACTATAGTATATTGAGGTTATATATTGGGATAACGGAAAAGAAAATGGATATTGAGGTCATATAGGGGGAATGGAAATAAGATGAAGACTATTATATTATGTGGGGTTATATAGGCTTTCACGTGGTGGCATGCTAGAGTATTGGGGCGAGCCTACTGAAGACTTCGGAACCATTCTTTGAAGGCAAGCTGAAGCTCAACAACACCGAGACCAACGCAACGGCAGCCTGTCCGCAGTTGCTAGTTTAGGGTTTAGAGTTTCGGGTTTAGGGTTGTCAAGAATCAAGAAAAGGAACTACCCAATACAAAGCCCAAAACAGTCGTGTCCATTTTCTTTTCCACTATCCGCAATATAACCCCAATATTCCTGGGAGTCCCTACACCATAAATCCTGAGCCCTAAATCCTAAACCCTAAATCCCAAACCCTAAGCCCTAAATCCTAAACCTTAAACCCTAAACCCCAAACCCTAAACCCTAAATCCTGAACCCTAAACACACCAACCTAAGAGCCTGAGGATGAGTTGGCATGCGTCTGGAAAGAGAAGTGGAGCCAGGGCGGGCACGGGTGCTTTGTTGGCAGCTGCCTTGGTTCAGGGATTAGGGTTTAAGGTTTAGGTTTAGGGTTTAGGGTTTAGGATTTAGGGTTTAGGGTTTAGGGTTTAGGGCGGGAGGGAGTCCAGATAAAGCTCAAGGTGTCACAGGGGACCTTTAGTGCTAAACTACTATGTTATAGAAGGGATTATATTAGGGCTATATATAGGCATAATGAAGAAGCAAATGATTTTTCTGTTCAGGGTTAAGGGTTTAGGTTGATGAAGCAGACAACCTTGCTCATACATCAGGGGCTATGCGCGCAGCCTAGTTCTACGATCGAACTTATGCATAAATAGCCATTTCTGCCCAAATGGCTATGGGTATGGGAAAATCGTGCCTATAAGAAATATGATTGCAATTGTCCAGTTTTGGACAGGACAAGTCACGGTCGTTAGGATACCTCAGCAGTGCAGAAGTGTAGCTGCGTTGAAGTATACGGCTTATGATCTGGATGGTATGCAAACTGTTGGTGTGTTGCAATGCGCGCTTGACTGGCTTGCTGTCAAGGAACTTAGATTAAGTCACCATAAGGAAACCCCTCATTTTCTATACCCATACAATGGTAACTTAGTTTAAGCTCCTCAACAGCAACCCATTTTCTAGGATAAACTCTAAACCGTTACAGTATTCCTACACCCAAAACCCTAAACCCCTTATTCCTACACCTAAAACCCTAAAACCCTAAACCCTTATTCCTACACCCAAAACCCAAAAACCCTAAACCTTAATAAACATTGTGTGATGCGCAAGGTCCGGTCAAGCCTTCTAGCTGCTGATTTGGAGATGGGCTCTGAGCCAAAATCTAAAACTCCTTAACTTATAAAAGGGGGTTGAATAAGGGAATATATAGGTGATTATGTAAGGATATATAGAGGGTTCAGGGTTTAGGGTTTTTTGGTCTAAACTCCTTAAAGGGGGTTATATAGGGATTATATAGGGGACTACTATAAGGGCTATTAAGGGGTATTCTAGGAGCTTAAACCATGGTACACATAGGAATGATTTAAAAGAATCTGGAAACTACCATATTATAATAGGGTTTATTTAGGGACTGTATAGGGGTTATGGGGAATGTGAAGAACATGGGAAACTTTAGGGTTTAGGGTTGAGGGGTATTATTCCCAACAATGGAGAGGCAAACGAAAAAGAACTTGGAGGATGAAATGAACACTGGGCTGGATAGGGATATAATATAGTTTCCATTTTCTTTTCCATTATCCCAATATATCAGCAACATACTATGTAGTAGATTCCATTTTATTTTCATTATCCCTATATGACCCCTATATAGTGCCAGTGCAGCACTGTTATGTGACATGGGCTCGCTCAAGACAACGATCGTTTCATCTGGCTTTCCCATCGTGCAGCTCTGAGACTTTGCGCGTGCCAGCCAGGCATACAAAAGATTGCCAGCACACATCAACACTAGTAGTTAAAGATAGCAAACATAAATAAGAGAAGTACTGTGGCCTCTTTGTAAAGTGCAATATGTACAGTACAGCTTGTGCAGAGCAGTCCCTGCAGTCACGGCACGCCCACCTTGAGTCAGAGAGTCAGAAGCCTATTGCAGGGCAATGGGATTGGATTCTCAGCAGACTTTTGCCAGCAGGCGAGCTGGAGTGCCAGCTGTTCAAGGACCGCACTTGTCAGTGCTAGCGGGTGATTCTTAGCTCAGAAAAATCTCGAGCATGGTTTTAGATCACGTAAAACACCGGACTAGACAAAACACAACACTTGCTGGGCATCCTATGCAAATTGCAGGCTTTCTTTCAAATCATCTTCCGGCACACAGTCTGACCTGAGAACCAACAGGCTGCGCGGTAGCTTTTGCTGCCGGCCGTAACATCAGTCACGCCAGCCACGTGAGGTACAACTGCGAATTTGAAGCCTGCTCAGATGTTGTCGCCATGAAATTTGGTACATAGCAGATCAAGAGGACTTCCAGCTGAAGTGCAAGCTTGACCTGCGATGTGAACGCAAGGAGCACGCGGAGCACCTGCAAGATCTCGTCAATGCGGGCAAGCTGGATGGAGCCCATGCTTCAGGAGTTTGGGGCATTTGGCTCTTTGTGCAATCAGTATACTCGCATTCCCTCCTGCTGCTTGGAACTTCAAGCGTTGCAATCGATTTCTCTTAAGGATGTAAAACCATTCTTCAGATGTTGTCCCCAGAAGAGGTTTGGCAACGGCATCTTCCCTCCAATATCCTGATTGCGGCAGCAAATTAATCTATATAACCCCTATAGTCCTATAGAACCCTATATATTATAGTAGTTTCCATTTTCTTTTCCATTATCCCTATATAACCCCAATATATACCCAAGTAGTCCCAAAAAGACTTCCTCTGAGGCTCTTGCGGATACCTTCCTGGCGGATCCTGGGGCAAAGTCTGGAGCTGGGATAGGACCAAGATATTGGGGTTATATAAGGGTTTAGGGTTTCAGGGGTTTAGGGCTTAGGGTTATACAGAAAGAATGGAAGAGAACATGGAAACTACTATAGTCATGTAGGGTATATATTTGGGTTCTATTTCCAACACATGATACCAAGATGCTTGGTGCTGAGGAATTGGATGGACAGTTTTGCTTTATTTGAGCCAGCAGCATTGCAGTGCTGCCACACACTGCTCTACAAGTACAAAAAATTCTAGGAAGGCCCGAGCAGTTTTCTGCAAGGTGCCAGGTGTGCAGCTAACCGCCAAGACACTTTGAAGATTAATAGTGTAATACAGTGTATTTGGGGTCTCGCACATTGCACCTGACACTCATCTCCTGGCCCTGCAACATCAAGGCTCAAAGAAAGTGCCCTAAGGGCGAACGAAGCACCTGGAACTTGCTGACGATGCGGTAATGCCGTCCAACAATTGCTTGGCACCTTTCCATACCCACCCGAGCCAAATCAACAAGTTACACCAGCTTCCTCGATTTGTGCTTGTGAAGTGCAAGCCCTTGGGGCCCTTGAATGCAGCATCACAGCAGGATGAGTAGCATTCTTGGCTAGTGTGCCAGCGGCTGTAACTACGCGATCTTGGCAATGGTGCGATGGCGCTCGATCCTGTTGTTGCCGTTGGCACTCCACGGAGGAATCGCACAGAATTGCGCAGAGGAGGACCGCTCCTTAAGGGTCCGCGGGTGTCATTTACTGTTACTCCTTATCTTGTTGCTGTTAAACTGCAATGATAACTAATACATGCGATTATTATTGCTGTTACGGATGGCATAGGGATAGTATAGGGGTTATATAGTGCAATATAGGGGTTATATAGGGATAACATACGGATAGTATAGAGGTTATACAGGGATAGTATAGGGGTACCATCTGGCCACGGCAAGCTGGCAAGGATCTGGAGGCTGGATGTGACGAGGCTCTGCGCTTGCTGCAGGGCCGGGCAACCAGGAGGCCAAGCGGAGTTAACCATGACACAGCCATAAAGAATATAAGGGTAAAATATAGGTGTAATCTATGATAATCGGGTGTATATTGGGGATATATAGGGATAACAGAAAGGAACATGGAAGACAATCCATTGTAAACAGTTCAGTGGAATCAACTTCGACTATGATCTTTGCTGCTACGCGGCTCTGACAAAACCTAACGCAACTCTTACATACATGGCTCCTTCTCTTCTCAGGGGTGTGCAGGAAGGTCCGCGGCAAGCAGAGGTCTTTTCTGGGGCATTGAACCATGCTCTCCCACAAGCATGTTGCACGCAGTTGCTACTCCTTGCACCACTCAGGATCCCTAAGGTATTGCAATTACCATTGTGGGCGACATAGGGTGATCCACATTATCTCTCTCTTTATCTCTCTTTCCAGTTGAGCTGCGACAAGCATGGGAAGCAGGCTCACAGTAGTGGTCCTTTGTATCGCCCCTATACTATCCCTATCTTATCCCTATATAACCTCTATATTATCCCTATGTTATCCCTATATAACCCCTATATTGTCCCTATATACCCTCTATACTATCCCTATGTTATCCCTATATAACCCCTATATTGTCCCTATATAACCTCTATACTATCCCTATGTTATCCCTATATAACCGCTATATTGCCCTATATAACCTCTATACTATCCCTATGTTATCCCCATATAACCGCTATATTGCCCTATATAACCCTATACTATCCCTATGTTATCCCTATATAACCCCTATATTGCCCTATATAACCCCTATAATATCCCTATGTTATCCCTATGTAACCCCCATATTGCCCTATATAACCCCTATAATATCCCTATGTTATCCCTATATAACCCCTATATTGCCCTATATAACCCCTATCTATCCCTATGTTATCCCCATTTTCTGCAATTCCTTGGCCAGGAGCCTTGCTGTGGAACTCTCGGATGCTGCGTGGACAAGCCCGACAGCTGGTGAGGCCAAGGGCTTCAGCTCCTTCGGTGGCAGGACCCGCACCGTTAAACACACGACTTCATATACCACGCCTGCACACCTTGCTTGCCCGAACAACCGAATCCGACAATTGCAGGATATGTGCCTACGCCCTCGCTCTTTTCATTGTGACTTCATTTGCAGGAGGCTTGTCTGAACGACATATGTAGGCTCTGTTCGTGCCCAAGAATGAGCACACCCAAGTCATGCCCATCGTGTTTGTATGCTTCAACGGCGGGTTGTCGGCTGTCGCAATAACAGTCTGTATATAATCCTTGATAACTAGTAACATCCATTGCCTTTTCCTTACCTACTATTTGCTCTATAAAACAGCCCCGTGTACATATATATATATATACATATACACGCACGCGCCCTGCTTTGAGATAGTATAGTTTCTACTTTCTTTCCATTATTCCTAATATAACCCTTTTGAAATCCCTAATCCGTGCTCTCAATTAATAAAACCCCTTAGATTTGAAGAAAATTCTTGGGGCCGAAATAGGAGGGGGTCAAAGACTACGTTAAAGGCAGAGGCACTTTTTGGGCCGAAAACCATCTGGATTTGAAGAAGATTTTCCCCAAACATTAAAAAAGATGGGTCCAACTAAGT
This sequence comes from Symbiodinium pilosum, assembly GCA_905231905.1. Lineage (NCBI taxonomy): Eukaryota > Dinophyceae > Suessiales > Symbiodiniaceae > Symbiodinium > Symbiodinium pilosum. The sequence continues at coordinate 74,078 of CAJNIZ010016669.1, forward strand.
CTTATGCTCTAGAACTTGGTTCCATGGACGTTACTTACAATTGAAATCTCCTCTTGGCATTTGGGGCCCCTGAAATAATGAGGCTTTTCTATTAATATAGGGCGGGGGTTCCGGGGCGCCCTTATTAATCAAGAGCACGGATTACGTAAAGCCTACTGGAGTTATAGCCCCTTTCCTCTAAGGACTTTTGGATGGACCCCTAATAGGGACCCTTGTAGCTTATGTGGATTAATATGGGGACTACCTAGACATATAGGGGTTCTATAATGACTATATAAGGGTTATATATGGTAATGGGATTAGGGGTCCCTATTAGGGGTCCCTCCTAATGTCCGTAGATATAGCCCCTTTCATGGGCTGCCAAGGAGTCTGCTTGGAGTGGCTCACACGGGGCCAGCTTTATCGGACCCTGGTAGCTTTGCTCTTGATCGCGGAGTGCTTAACATCTGCAACGCCCTTCATCCGCATGATGGGTTGGGTCATTCCCCCACCCAGTAACTGTCCTTAAAGGGGCCTTATTAAGGGGCTATTATAATTCCTATCACCCCTTGTGGTAACAGTTACTGTAAGGGGGAATAACCCAAATCATGGGAATATTGTGTCCCTCAGGGGTGGGTCGGTCCGTAATGGGGGTCAGTAAACATTCTCATGAAAACATGGCATGAACCCACAGAGGAGAAGGTCGTTTGGTGACAAATGTTTGCTTCGAGAGTCCAGTGCCCAAAGTGTGATAGCTGTTGGTTCCACGATGCCAGAATGTGAAGTCGTGTCGTGATGACCCCCCAAGGTACACAGTCGTGGTGCCTTTATCCTACGACTTGGCGACCCATTTTGGACAGGGAAGCGCCTTCTCTGGCCTGATGGTGTCAGCCCCTTTTGCTGTCTACCTCCTGGGATGCTTGGCCAAGCACTCATAACGTGAAAATGCTAAAGTTGTATATAGGGATAATGGAAAATAAAATGGAAACTGACTACTATATTATAGCATGGTATATTCTGGGTTTATATAGGGGTAATGGAAAATGAATTGGAAACTACCATCTTATAACAGGGTATATATTGGGGTTGTATGGGGGTAATGGAAAATAAAATGGAAACTACTGTCTCATAATAGGGTCTCCTGTGTTAGCATGGGCTTGTCCCATCATGGCCTTTTCTACCCTGTATTAGCGTTGCTCTGATGCAGAATGGCTTAGCAAGCGAAGGCGTGCGCATGCTGTAAGAAACCTGCAAAGACCGGGAACCATCCCAATACATCGCCCAAGACAGACTACCCTATTATGAGACAGTAGTTTCCATTTTACTTTCCATTACCCCCCATACAACCCCAATATATACCCTATTATAAGATGGTAGTTTCCAATTCATTTTCCATTATCCCTATATAAACCCAGAATATACCATGTTATAATATAGTAGTCAGTTTCCATTTTATTTTCCGTTATCCCCATATTAACCCCAATGTATACCCTATTGTAAGATAGTAGTTTCCATCTTATTCTCCATTATCCCCATACAACCCCAATATATGCCTTATTATGATATGAACCCTTTGCTTCAGGAGCCCTGCGCGCTAGATGCGTCATGATTTCATGGAACCAGATGAAAGTCTGTCGGTACGCCTTGGCCACTTGGCAAAAACATCTGAGAGTGCACAGATAATGGACAATGACATGGAAACTAGTATATTATCTGTATTGGAGTTATATGGGGAGAATGGAAAATAAAATGGAAACTACTGTTTATAATAGGGTATGTATTGGGGTTATCTGGGGATAATGGTAACTAAAATGGAAACTGCTATACTATAACAGGGTATATAGATTTCGTTGCAAGAATAGCAAAGAGCTGGCTGGCAACTTCAAACGCTCATCATCCGAAAGCTGCGGGAAGGTTGCCTACGGCATCTATGCTCTCAGCACTGCGCTGTCTGCGGCAGCTGTCCATCCTCCAACCTTTCTGAGCCTCTCTGCACCCTGGAAAAAAGTGATAGCCAATAGAAGAACTTTAAACTTTTTGGGCTTCCTTATTTGGGCTCTATAGTGATGTTTGAATTTTTTTGGGCCTGGTCATTGGGGAAGAGAGAGCACCGCCGATGATGTATGCCTGATTTGTCCAGTATTCCCCATTGCTGGTGTGCACTCTGCATCACGGAAGTACCATAGGTTGACAAAAACTGCAAAACAAACATGCTGTTATTCATTACTTCTAAAAGCAACAGAAGAATAGATACAAGATATGGTAATCGTACTTGGGACTGGATATTGGCCACTTCTGCAAGTAAATCCTAAACCTGAAACCCTAAAACCCTAAACCCTGAGGCCACTCTGCGGGTTGGTCTGCTACTGGCCTTGCGCATGAGCTACGGCCTTGTCGACAGCGTCGGCGACGTCGTTCAGATGCACCTCGAAGTTTCCCAAAATTGCGGTTATCCTTTTTTGGAGGGTCCCACTAGTACGGATCATTGTATTTTGGGGTCTATATTGGGGACCCCCATTTCTGGAAAGGCTTAGGTGCTAGGAGGGCCAGCTGCTAGTGGCAGACGTCTGCTTTACGGATGTGACATGAAGTCATTCGGGCTATACTCGAAACTCCTTAAAGGGGGTTTAGGGGGTTAACTAGGGGATATAGGAGATTATTACAGGGGTTACTGAGGGGGAGGACGCTAGGAGTTTAGTCTATAGCTTATTTAGAAGTGGCATCGCGAGCTTGTAAAGCTGCAACTTGCCCTGCCGGATGGGTGGTTGTCAAAATTATGGTGCCTTTTTGGGTACCCTAAATATTAGGTGCCGTACTAGAATAGGGACCCAAAAAGGGACCATAATTTTGACAACCACCCAGATTTTCAGGATGGTGGTGAAGGTTTGCCCACAAGCAGAGCTCGGGGCTTCTTTGCTGAGCAGTCAGTGAAGTTTGTGCACGGAAGAAGGTAGGTGCGCCTTCCCTGGGTGTACAAGAAGGCTCCCGGGGTCAGTCTCACATGTGTAGTTCCCAAAATTAGGGTCCCATTTTGGGGGGTCGGTACCCCTAGATATCAGGTGCCCCAATATAGTTAATCTATGACCAAAAGGGGCCCATAATTTTGAGAATAACCCTCGTGTCATGCCAAAGGAAATCATAGTCAGCATCTTTGCTGCGAATGCCTTGGGCTTCGGTGTGGGCCCTCTTCTCAGTGGTGCCATTGGAGTGTCTCAGATGCAGGCTAGCTCCACTTCCCATGAGATGCTTGATACCGAAAGGGGTTATGTATATCTTAAGGGGTCTATATAGGGGTTATGTAAGGGTACTATAGGATTATATAGGGGCTATGTAGGGATATTGGGAACGAAAATGGAAAGTACTATTCAGGGGTTTAGGGTTTAGGTAAGGGTTATAGAGAGTGACAGCGCTGCTTGAGAAACAGTTACGCTCAGACGAGGGTACCCTCGATTTCTCAATTATGAGGCCTACAATATTTTCCAAAAATCTTCTACACTCCCCAAACTAACATGGAAACCCATATAGTCCCCTTTCAGAAGGACTGTAGTCTTTACAGGGCCCTTTTGGGGTTTCCATGTTAGTTTCCGGGAGTGTAGCTGTTCTTTTGAGGCCCGCTTTCCAGCCTGAATCTTCGTTGCAGGGTTTTTGACGAACGTGGTTTCGGGGCT
>CAJNIZ010016669.1:88604-131338 GCA_905231905.1 Symbiodinium pilosum
CAACAACCAACAACCAACAACAACAACAACACCAACAACATCACCAACAACATCACCAACAACATCACCACCAACAACAACAACAACGACAACGACAACGACACTGCATTATATGTCTGCGAACAGCAGTAATCCTGAACCTCAAACCTACGCAAGAAGCAAGTTCTATCCACGTAACATCTTATAGCCCCTCAGTAGTCCCACTAAACATAACAGGGGTGTTCCGCAACATATGCCTACAAGCCCCGAACACACGATTTCACCTTCAAAGAAGTGCGTCGAAAAGGCTTGCTGGATTTAGTGAGGAAGCAGGGAATATATCTAATAGGGGTTATTCCCTTATTCCCCACTAACCATAAGCAAGAAAAGGTCGGTGTGCAAGAGCAGAGCAGTCCACCAGAGTCATTGCCGACAATGTCAGAGGCATTTCAGGTTCTGCAACTGGTAGGGTTTGGGGGTTTAGGGCTTGGGGTTTAGGGTCTAGGGAGTTTAGGCAGTTCGGGCTGAGAGGCTTGGGGATCTATCCCTGAAAGCCTTGCGCCCCGAAATGAGTCTGCCTAGTAGACTTGTCCGAAGTCTCTCTTGCGTGCTTCTGCGCAATTCTATCCACATGCGTGGTTCTATTTCTTGTTGTCATAACTTTTGTTATGTTGATTGAGCATGTTGGTCTTGCATGAGTTCTGCAGGCTACAAGGTGCTGCGGTTTGGGATTATGGTGGGCCGATGTGAGAAGTAACTCCAAGTTTCTACTGCGCATAAATTGGAAGAGGAATAACGATGCGTGTCTTTTCTGACTCACATCCCAATAAAGATCCGGACAACTGTAACGTTCCCTCATGAGCCTTGTACAACTATTCCCAAACATACCCGTTACCTTCAGTACTGCCCCCCTCAGCAACAGTTGGATAATATTTATAATATGGTCATATGTAGCCCTTAATAAGACTCCTAATATGGACTGTTACTGAGTAGGGGCAGTACCCAACCATTACCCTTTTCCGACTGTCCCAGGAAGGGACTATTAAAGAAGTGTCTGTCAATGACCCAGTCAACACCGAAGCAAAACCATTACATAGAATTTAAGGCTTACCCGTCTCTATTAGGTCTTGGTATACTAGACATTGCGGGTTTTGGGATTCCGGACAGAGGAGGTAGGGTGTAGGATTTAGGGTTTAGGGCTAGGTTTCAGGATACAGGGTGTAGGATTTAGGGTTTGCGGTTCATCGCCATGCCAGGCGGGATACCCTAGGCCGCAGGTTTTCTGAAAAAATAGTGTTGTTTCCTGTACAACGACCGCTATTGCGGACCATTTACCCAGAAAACTTCAAAATTGGTTCTGCACCCTGCCCTGACGAGTCTCGCCTATACTGGAAGTCGTACCTATTGGGGTCTCCATGTGAGCTATAATCTAAACTTCTTAAAGGGGTCGTTATATGTGGGATTATTATATGGGTTATTAAGGGGAATACTAGCAGTTTAGACTATGGCTGATGTCAAGTATGTCCTCCAGTATTTGGGACGGTACGCAACAAGGAACCGTCTTTTTGATAACCTTGCATATGTGAGTTCCTATCCATGGTATCGACCTTCGGTGGTGGTGGGGGGGAGATAAGTGTACTGGGCTGGGCCAAAACACATTGGCAAAAATGGACCGCCACAGATGCCTGCAAGACGGAACCAACGCTTGGCGACGCTCTAGCCCTACAAACTCTGACGCTGTGGCAGTGCAATACAATACGGGGGAGTAGTTACTACATGGATTCTAAAAGTAGGTAAAATAACAGCCCAGAAGCCTTAAATGCAGCGAAAAAGGCAATTATTCTACATACTCTTGGGGCTCACGTAACTCAGTGTGTGGAGCCTTTGTATACTACGGAAAGAGATTAGACCCACACTTGGGATCTAGCGGTTCTTGCAAATCTCAAGACCCCCACCATCACCGCCGGTCCTTCTCGGGAGCAGAGATATCGCTCTACCAATGCTTGAACGTTAGCAGCTGAAAGCGTCAAGGCCTTAGCAGCAGGGCTGATTTATGTGAGCCATGTTCAACAACAGGGCTACCGAGGCCATCAAGAGTCGGTATAGGGCTCATGTCCGTTTATTGCATAACCCTAAGGGTCCACGTACCTAATAATAATATACTTACCCAAAACCTATATTACAATTAGTATTACCCAAATCCCAAGTACCTAAATATTGGGTACATGAACCCTTAGGGTAAGCAATTTTGACTGTAGCTCTTAGCGCATCATCGGGGAGATTTAGCTCCGGAGCTCTACCACCTACTTTCACAGACTTTGAACCCTCCCTAAACCGGAAACCCTCCACTCCCCAAATTAACCCTCCCCCGACGAGGTCTTTCGAAGAGCATGACCACCAGTGCCACCACTAGCAACCACCAAAAAAAAGATGGACAGCCTAAACTCTAAAACCCTAAGCCCCTAAACCTCCAAACCCCTAAAACCCTAAACCCCCAAAACCCTAAACCCTAAAACCCTAGACCCTTAAACCCCAAAAACCTTAAACCCTAAATCCCTAAATCCCTGGAACCCTAAGCACCAAACCCCTTGGCCCAGCAGGAAACCTACACTCACGCCAGCTACAACTTCGAGCTGTGCCTCTGGCCTGGACAACTAAAAGTGACCTCACCCGACCTCACCCTAAATGGTGGTTTATCTAGGGAGTAGTACCAAAATTGCCTAAATGTATGTGAAATAATAGCCCTAACCCCGTAATAGCAGCCATAGGCCATTATTCTACATACTTTTCTGGTTCAGGTAGTACCAAAATCGCCTTAAATTGGGAATCAAATTACCCTGTAATCCCTGAACCCTAATTTGAGCCTTCAAAGCCCTACACCCTAATCCCTAAACCCTAACCTTAGATCCTAACCCGAAATCCTTGCGGAGTTAGGGGGCAAGTAACAGGATCTCTGTTCCTGTAGTCTCCTTAGTACGTAGTATTTTTGCATTTTATCATTGTTATAAAGGGTATTATAGGCTCAAGCGACCCATTCCTTCGTTCCTAACCAAAAAAGAGTTACAACGTCTGTGAAGGGGAAGTACCCAGAGAACCGTGCAAAGCCTTGACGGTTAATATTCTTCTAGAGCAGTCGCTTGCCCGTAGAAACCCAGCATAGGGTCTAGTGCTGGGGGCTTGCAGTTCGATGACGGTAGGCGGTTTTCAGAAATCTAAACTAGACCCGAACCGTACTTGTCTGGCGCAGCGGGTAAACCTAAATCCCCCTACATCCAAAACTCTTAAGCCTAAATCCTGTAGCCCATGTGAGCTACAGTCTGAACTCCTTAAAGGGGGGATATATAGCTGATTATATAGGGGAGTAGTATAGGGGTTATTCTTAAGGGGGATACTAGGAGTTTAGACTATAGCCCACGCGGGAGCCCAGCAGCCAGGCATCGGATGGGCGCTCCACGCCAAGGACTGGGGGTTCCTGGGTTTAGGGTTCCTGGGTAAAAGCTTCCCCAACATGGCCTGAATATAGCTCAAAAAGAGCCAGTGTAATTCCCTAGGGTTTGTTGAAAGGATCCCAAACCCAGGGGTTTAGGGTTTAGGGAAGCCCTAGACTAAGCTCTAAACCCTAGATACTAAGGGTACAAGCCTGAAGCCCTAAAAGCTAAACCCTGAACCCTAAACCCTTTGAAAGGAGCCGGAGACCTGTGGATGTCCTGGAAGCAGAAGCCCGTGGTACGTGGCCGGGTCCAGGTTAGTTGGTGTTTAGGGTTTTAGCGGGTTTTTTTATAGGGTGTTTACCGTGTTTTTGAGGGTCTAAGGGTTTAGGGCTTAGGATTCTTTACGGCCTTACACGGTTTATGGGGTTTGGGGTTTAGAGAGGTCCAGGTTAGTTGGGTGCTTAAGAAGGATGGGGCTTTGAAGAAGGTTTACGGCTTCTGAGATTAAGGTTCTAGGGTTTAGGGTTTAGTTTAGGGCATCGTTGTGCAGAATCAAATGGGAAGGAACATGACCGGTAATATGCAAACTGCGGTTATATCGGACTCATCTGGCCTCTGTTAACAAAATCAATCCTTATAGTAGTCCCTATATAACCCATTAAAATTGTTAAACCCTAACCCTAAACCCTAAACCCTAAAAAAACCTAAACCCAATAGATTAGTTTCCATTTTCTTTTCCATTCCTTCGTTCACAGCTAACCAAAGGAAGTCATAAGGTGCAGGGCCAAGGATCCCCTATACTTTCAGGGTTTTAGGGTTTAGGGTTTAGGGTTTAGGGGGATATGGGTTTTAGGGTTTAGGGTTTAGACTTTAGGGTTTAGGGGGGTATGATCCCCCTAAACCCTAAACCCTAAGCTGAACTTCAGGATCCTTTTGTGTTTGGGAAACAGGGACTACGTAAGTGGGTCCAAGGTCATCTAAGGCTGGAAGTATGGGACTTTTCGAGGGGTGCTTAGCTTGGTTGATGGATTCCAGGTTCTAGGGGCCCACTATCTTGCAAGAGGGGGTATTGATATACAATTTTGGAATCGGATATTGGGTGGGGTCTGGTCTGGATAGAGGAAATCTCGCACCAGCACACACTAAAACGTGAACCCAAAATCCCACACCCAGCGAACTGGAGTTGTCAGGCATCTGGAGTGGTGCAAGATTTCCTCCACCTTTTGAAGGTTAAGGGGGTCTAGGGTGCAGGGTGAGGTGGCGGGAGTGTTAAGCTAGTGCGAAAAGGGTGGGAAGTGGATCCTTGCTTGCAGTACAAGTTCCTATACTTGTCCCTCTGTTCAATCCCACTCTCCCCACTGTGAATACGATGCCCCTTGCCAAAGGACGATGGGTTGGACAACGTTCGTGGGGGTAGAACACTGTGGTATAAGCATAGGACAGCAATCTAAACCCTAATCCCTAAACCCAATGCTCGACATATGGATAGTTGTCAAAATTATGAGCCCTTTTTGGGTCCCCAATATAGTACGGCACCTAATATTTAGGGTACCCAAAAAGGGACCATAATTTTGACAATCACCCATATCAGCGTTGGTGCCGCTAGCATGCCGGGTCGATCAGAAGCCTGCGCACATACGCTCGCACACGTCACTGGGATTTGTTGCAGGGAGGAGGGGGGACGCCCGCAGGGGGATGCCCACAGGAGGAGGCGAGACATTTTTGCCCTTAGCGCCCATGGCCTGAGGCCTCAGGAAATGTTGGCAAACACTCAACCGTCCTCCGTCTTGTGCTTCGCATCTGCTATGAGAGATCAGGAGTCCGTGGAGGATGTGGATGCGGCTGTGTCCGAATCTTGTGATTTGGCAACCTCCAGGCGCTTCCTTGCCGTTCTGAGCGTTCTGAGCACACGTACCTTCACAGACAACAGGCAAGTCATCTTCTGGACCGGCTTGGCTTATGCCTTCCTGTGCGCCGTTCTGACCTCCTCACTGGAGGTTGGTGGTTGGTGTTGATCATGCAAAGCATTTTCAAGATTGCACTGAGATGGTCGTAGGCCGGGACCGCGCTGGTACTGGAGCGCCACTTTCACCTCACAGCGCAGTCAATCGGGTGCCTTTCTCGCAGCTAGCAGCTACTGTAGCCATGTCGCACGCTGTTTCTATCACAATCCGCAACAAAGATTATCAGGCTTTTGCTGGGTAGCGCCTTCTGCGCAGCGGCACCGCTCACGGCATCTTGCTTGCAGCAGCCAGCGCAAAGTTATGTTCGGTTGTAATGGCAAGTTGTATGTTGCTTGAAGAGTTGCAACTTTTCATGGCTCCCCAAGATGAAGTCGTCTTGATTTCAGCGAGGTGATGCTGAGCTGGGCTCTTCCAGCTGAGAGGCCAATGTTTTAACTGGTAACTCTTCCACTTGTTTCCGCTGTGATGTTTGGACAAACTTGGATGACTGCACCTGCGGACGTAAGCTGAGTATGTCTGAGCAGTCTTTTTCAGACCTGTTTGGGGGTTTCGTTGGTCGCCGGTTGTGAAGTGTCTGAGGGAAGCCTGGAAAAAACTTGTCTGGACCCTCACAGATTTGAGCTTGGTGGTTCAAATGACCCTTAAAGAACCCCAAACTGTGGAGTCCTTGAACACTGTGCTGTTCCAATTCAAATTTTGTGAAGGCAGAGCCATTGCTTCTGTGTCTAGGCAAGGCACTATCCTTACTTGGAGGGTCAGGGGACTTAGGAAGTAGGTTAATAACGGGGATAAGTAGGGTTACTATATGGGTTATGGGGGTTATTAACCTACTTACTAAGTCGCCCTGACCCTTCAAGTACTTGCAGGGAGACTGAGTTGTGAACGTTCCGGAGGCCATGGCCGGCCTGGGCTGCGGTGCCTCCGTTGATAGCCACTGCCCCTTGCTTGAAGCCTGAAGCGTGCATGCTTCAAGCACTGCAATGGTTCGTCTTAAATTCAAACATCGCCTTGTATGCTCAATACCCTACTTTGATGTAGTAGTGCCCATTTTCCTTTATCCCTATATAACCCCAATATATTCCCTACTTGTATGTATGGTCATTTGGTGCTAGCCTCCGGCAGAAGGCAGCTGAGCCATGTCTAGCTTGCAAATGCTTGCAACGGATCCACGAACATTTGTGTTTGCTGATTCTGGCTTGCTTCAGTTTTTTTTGGAATTTTTTGTAATAAGTAAGAGGAGTTTAACAGTAATAATTATTTGATAATAGTAACAGTAGTCTTAATAGTAATAGTAATACTAGGACTAATCGTAAGAAGAGTAATAATGGTAATAGCAATACCATTGTGTAAGCTGCTATGCAGCGACTGTGCTCGAATACTCTTTTGCCTGTGAGGTTCTTCTATTCAAAGGCCCATACGCTCTCCTGGGTCTCACTGAACTACGCCTCTACGCCGTGTGCCCCGCCTGTGGAAAGAGTTGGTCAGCTGATGATGTTCAAGTTTTTTGCACTGCTTGTTGACCAGGAAGATGCCTATACACGCGAAAGTTTCATATTTAGGGTTTATAGAGGTAGAATATAGGGGTTATATAGGGATAAGGGAAAAGAACATGGAAACTACTATAGTGAGTTACATAGGGATTAGGGTTTAGGGTTCATCGTCTAGGCTCGCGGCTGACGTCGTGCTCTTCTCCATAGCTCTCTGTGCCAACGGTGCGGCTACTGAGCTGAGGAGTTCTGAGGCAAGCGCAGCCAATGGGTACTATTTAGGGGTTATGTAGGGGATATATAGAGATAATGGAAAAGAAAATGGAAAATAGTATATGGGGATATACATTAGGGTTATATTAGGGTTATTAATAGAGATAATGGAAAAGAACATGGAAGCTACTCTTTAGGGGGTAGACCTGCCAAGCAGAGCGCAGTGTCCTGGAGTCCTGGAGCTTTGCGCTTAGGTTGATGCTGCCGCCTTGCAGCACATGGCTGGTGGTACGAAACTATATTGTCTGCAGCTGAGTTCTACCATATCCCCAAGTAGTTTCCACTTTCTTTTGCATTATCTCTATTAATAACCCTGGTATAACCTTAATGTATATCCCCATATACTATTTAGTAGTTTCCATTTTCTTCTCCATGATCTTTATGTATCCCTACATAACCCCTGAATAGTACCCATTGGCCTCCTTGTACTTCTGCCTTCGTTCTCTTAGGCCGAGAAAACTACATTATTGCTGCGGCTACACTTCGAGCAGCGACTTGCCAGCAACTCGGTGAGGTAAGAAAATCCGTAGAGACTCACATGCAAGGCTGGAAGCTTCGCTGGCCCTCCTGCAATCCGGATTCTGGCTTCCTATGGCGAGGCATGAAACTGCATCCAGTCAGAGCAAATTCAAAGGCACAAGCGAGATATTTGATTCAGTGGCGGAACAGCAATTCCATGCAAAAGCACGCGCTCTTGCAGGAGACTGGTGCGGCTGCTTGGCAAAACTTGGCAGCAGATGCGTGGGCACGAAGTGGTTGGCTGCATGCTTGCTTGTCCTGCCTTCATGCTTAAGATACCAGGCAAGTCAACTCTAGCAATCTCCATTCTTGGGCCATGCGTTTGTCACATCCAGTGCCTAGAAGATATCGCAGAAAGCATGCAGCGGCTGCCTGCAAGTGGTGAGCTTTCCACGGAGCATTTGTAGCTGCGGGCTTGCTGAAGGTCATGCAGCTTGCCGTGGTCGTGCGACTTGGAAGGAGACAAACAGCTGATTTTGCTTCCCAAGACTTCGTCGAGTAGCACGACGAGGGCACGTGAGTGATGGGAGTACGGGCCTGCTCAGGCTAGCTTTTGCATGCGCAGCGGCCATCAAATACCTGGGCGCCTGGCTTCATGATACAGCTGCGAGCCAAGACAGAGTTGCTGTTCTCTTGCGGCGTGTGTGTTGGGATTAATGGTAGCTTCTCCCGTCAGGATATTAGCCACGAGGAAACAACAATGATAGTGTGGCATTCGGACAGGCAGAGCATAGTTTCATACCAGGGTGGTGGACTTGTAGTTTCAATTTCATCTCTCATGTTCTTTTCCATTTGCTTGTGCATCATTCTTATAATGCTGGTAAAGTTGTTGGGGCCTCAGAGAGGTGGCTTTGTTGAACTTAGGAGGCAGACCTACTGGCGGCTCAATGCCGCCTGAAAGACAAGGCCACCCCCCGGCAGTAGTAGCAGTTGTGATGGATTTGCTGTTCGGCGCCTTAGCCACAGCAAACACATCCAATGCTTGCTGTGAAGATGCTCGATGTTGATCTGCCAGCAATACCACATTCATTGGTGGATGTTATGCAGCAGAACAGCAAAATGCCAACCCGTGCATCTCACCAGGTCGTCTCCCAGCGTGAGTGAGACATAGCATGAAGTTGGAGGTGAGCTGTTGCTGTCATCCTTCCTGAAGCTTTGTGCTACAGTCATGACAAGACTGCAGCGTGCCAACATGGCAATTGCTGTGGCTACATATGCGGTAGAGTGCGCGCATGCACCATCGCTGGTTCCTTAATGCCTTGCAGAGCAAGGGATCGGAACTTGAGGGCTGGATCCCCAAATGGCGACCAAGGATTCAATCTTGCTTGGTAGCTCAACTTCCAGACATCTTCAAAGATGGCGGGAACTCTGACTCTAATCCCAGGTTGTCATTCGGTGGCATTGAACGCAAAAGAGAGATTCGTGTGCACAAGCGCCAGGGTTCCTTCAGCAGTTGTGCAGGTGCTGCAATGGTTAGACAGTGATTCACTTGGATGATGCAAGTCTATCATGGGACCTGGGGGGGGGGGTCAGCCGATATCAGGCAACCTGACCATTTGCCAGATGCTTTCACAGCTTCGTGATAGGCAAGCTTCATGACATCCTAATGTGGCTTGTTTTCAGACACTGCAACTGGGCCTGAAGTGGTCAACCACTGCCGCGGAGCCTCAGACCAATGAAGCCTGCAGAAAGTCTTCACGGATTCCCTCCGTTTTAATAGTTTCCATTTTCTTTTCCATTATCCCAATATAACCCGAATAAAACCTCCAGTATAACCCTAAACCCTAGTTGATTCCCGCGGAGATTGAGGTGGGTCCTGGCGTCAGAGATCACTCCCGAGAAGCCAGAGGCATAAAGAGCAATGTGGAATGCCTTCGCTTGGCTACTTTTGAGTTCAAGTATGTGTAAGGCAGTCACACGCTGACTCTGACGTTACAGGCCTATCATTTCTATGTGACTTTGCCAGCTGGGTCGCGCCCTAATCTGCAGTGTGGTTGGACTGCTTCAAGGATACATGCATTACGTCATTTCGTCTGCATTGGCCGGAATGTTTGCGCATACTGCACAGAATTGTGCAAGAACATGATGCTTCTAGACCGGCCAGCTGAAGACCCTGGACCTGATCGCCAGGATGGAGGTGGAGATTTTCTGAGCTGGATGGAGATGAAGACCGTCTCTCAACAATCACATCATGCAAAGTTCTAGCGACGGTCCTTGGTATCAACCACAAGCAGGTGTCCGGTCAGCAATTTCTGCGCCAGACAGTTGCCAAGTTTCACGGGGTCAAAGATCCCAAGGTCCTTCCGTCTCGCTTGAGGCACGCATGAGATGCTAACTATTGGAATGCAAAAGAGCGCAGCGTATGAATTTCTGCGCAGCTCATGGCGATGGCTGACGGGGCTGGGGATCTCTGCAACTTGTTGCTGGAAGCGATAGCCACTCGTATAGCAGGCATTGGCATTTCAAGAAACATTGCCAGAAGGCTGCAAGCGGTTGAGCGTTTACCAGCACGAACTGACCGAAAGAGGAAACCAAGCGCGCAGGCATGTATGGAATCAACTGAGGGGTCAGCGCGTAGAAGGCGTAATTCCGCGCTGCACTGGGGCCCAGCGTAGGCCCGCGAGGAACGTGGGCCTGCAAAGATCAGATGCCCAGACGTCCTGCGGAGATCCCGCCAGACGATGAGTGGTCACAGGACTGCATGGGCTCCGTGCAGAATGACGGAAATTGGGTGCCTTGTCCCCAATATAACCCCTATAATAACCTTAATATTACCCCTATATAACACCTATTATCATATGGAAGTTTCCATTTTATTTTCCATGATCCCCATATAACCCATCTGAACAGGAGGCAGCCAAGACCTTTTGGTGGGGCAATTGGAGGGCCTGACGCCCAGCATCTCCAAGGTGCTTGACTACTACTATTATAGTATATTGGGGCTATATTGGGATAATGGAAAACAAAATGGAAACTACTATAGTATGGGTCTATATATAGGGGTAATGGAAAAGAAAATGGAAACTACTATAGTATATTGGGATACTGGAAATCAAATGGAAACTACTATAGTACTATTACCATTGATACTGCCTAGGACCCAAGCAACTGTTTGTTCCCCTGGCTTTATGCAGATGGGCAGCCCCGCTTGGGCCTCAGCACAGAACATGTAGAGCCTTCGAGCAGTCAACAATTAAGACGGTCCGGATGACTTGCTGAACATGCTGGCAGTTTGGAATTTTCTTGAAGAAGACGTAAGGTCCAAATTATCCAATGAAGGCAGCCGCCTGCACACATGCTGCAGAGAAGCATTGGCATGCAACTCACGCGTGAGCATGGAACCCTTCACGCAGCATTGGCATGTAGTGCCGGGGAGGGGGGGGCGGGGCGGCCCTAAAATTGTCGCATAGTCAGGATGATTGGGGAGTGCAACCATTTCCTGCCTGCAGCTGAGAAGTGTGCTTCTTGGTGTTTGCCACCAGAAGCAGTGGACCTGAGGTTGATTATGATTCCGAGTGGGCGCGGGGACGCCCGCAATGGGAGGCACATGCTAAATTTCAGACTGTCACGACAGTGCTCCAGCAGCGTAGCAAGGTATATTTGGATGCCTATGACGCTTGGAATCGAGAGACTTGCCGGTTGATCGAGGTGTACAAGCGCAAGGCATTCGTTCATTGAGTTTCACACCATTACGAAAATCGGTTAGTTAGCTACGTGATGGTTGATGGAGATGGCCAAGTTCCCGGGGAGGTGGAAGAGCTCGACTATGAAGAAAGTGTCGAGGCGTACAACGGCTGTTTTCGTGTTGTTAGCTGATTGAACTTTTGCACGGCTAACCTGCTTGAAGCTGCGTTTGACTTGCGAGGCATTTCGAGTCTGTATTATTTCCAACGGCATGTTTCATATTGTTTGAAAATGTTTGAAAGATCGCCCAGGTCTACGAAGGAAAGTTCCCCGATGTGCCTGAATACCCTGAGGTGCACGTACCAAACTTAGCAAAGCAAGAAGATTGCTTCCCTTGCCTTTGATTCTTTACAGCCCAAACGCAAAGAGACAGCGTCTAAATTAACGTGATGTTTGCTCTCATTGAGGCCAGCGTGCTTATCGCAGCTGCAGAACCGGATGTTGTCGTCAGGGACCTTGTGCACAGGGCTTTGGACACTCAAGTAGGTTTAGCCTTTCGCGTCCATCAGTTGCAACATGAAGGGAGGTGTTGCACCTGCGGCGCACTTTGATCAGAGCGCGCGGCTCTGTGCCAATGAGGCTCTTGCGGATGCCTTGGAAGATCCAGACAGCGATCCCAATTGCAAGGATGATCCACAGAGTGTTGTGATTGGCCTGCATATACCCATACATTTGAACGTGTTTGTTTGGCAATCAGCTCTTGAGGCTGAAGGCATGTTGTGTCTGCAACATGAGATTGCCAGGACTGCGGACTATGGACACCTTTGATGTATGCAGCAATGGCTGGCAGTCTTGAGTGCGTTGAGTGCGCAGACATGTAACTTGTGACACTGCCTCCCCTCCAGCAAGCTGACCGTGCGCTTGCTTTCAGGTATCTTGTGGACAACGGTGCCGACCTTGATGCACGCAACAACCTTCAGGCTAGCAATGCGTCAGCCACTTACCTTTATGGACTCACCTGGGGTGTTAGGACACGGCCTATGACATTGCCATACAGGCATTTGCCAAGAAGCAGCTTCGCTCTCAGAAGCAATCATGTCGCTGGCAGTTTGGCGCGTGCCAACCCATGATGTAAGGTCTGACCATCCAGTGTTGCGCTTCCTTTGCCAGGACAATCCATGCATTTTGGGAAATTCAAATGTGATTGGGCGGCCTGCTGTCTCTAAGGTCATTGCTCATAGATCTCTTGCCAGACAGCCCTAAAAAGGTGTTGTAACTTGCCGAGCATCAGGGGAGTTTGGATGACGATCAACGGTCAACCCGAATCAGACACAATCGCAGTTGCTTGGTTGCAGACAGGCAGGTGCGCCACGAGGAGCCGGCTGGAGGGCAAGACTGCTGGCATGAGGGCTGCAAAAATGGGTGTGGAATGCTAGAGCAGCCATTGCTTAAAGTGCTTTGAGTGAAGTTGCATTCTATGTCAGTTGTCCTAGGCACCGGTTGTTGTCATCGATGTTCAGATCCTGTTTTGGTATGTAGTACCACAGAATGCTTTGTTCAGAAGGTAGAGAGTGGGCAGCGTTGAGGTCATGGTGCTTGAATGTGTGATCATTGCAGGAAAGGCCTGCTACCAACACCACGTTATGCTGATCCATTGTTTTGGGCCAAGCGCAGCAGGCAGTTTGTGATTGCCACGGGCTAGGCTAGAGGAAAATCCCTCGCAGTTGTTTGATTTGGCAACTTCCTACCTTGACCGCTCAGAGATTGCATTATGAGAGAAATGCAACTTAGTGTCCAGCTTTTCAGAACAACTGAATCGGGCTAATGGCTTGGAGAGATGGACCTCAAGCTGATGCCGTGCTGTCGGAGTCCCTTGTTCTTTTGTCAGTCAGTTTTTTGGGCCACTTCATGTGGCAGTGATGGTAGGATTATTCCAGGTGATGGCTTATGGTGGCCAATCTTGAAGGGCTTGATTTGGTAATTTCCCAAAATTAGGGGTACCTTTTTGGGGGTACCCAGAATGAGGACTATAGTATATTGGGGTCTATATTGGGGCCCCCTAGTTTAGGAAACTGCCATTTTCTGAATACGTCACAGGTCCTGGGTGGCTGTCATTTTGACGACAGTGTTTTCGTTTCATTGGCTCATCACACGGTCCAGCTGCGCTCTCGGCTTCCAGAGCAAGATCACCAAAAAGGCATGCCCACTCACTACGCAAGGGTTGCAGGCGCGGCCTTGTGTAGAAACCTGGGTTTCAGTAGAGGCACATGTTGGTCCAGAGTTGAGGATTGTGCTGGCCTCATGTGACTCAGGAGCACACGGAAGAGTTGTGCGAGCTGGATCACATATTTGCCCGATCGTGGTTCCTTGCTTGCCGTTACCTTGTTCATATTCACTTGCTTCCGCTTTGCGGCGGAATCCTTCAGTTTCAGCGGCAGCAGGACCTGCTTGGTGCTGTATGGCTCGTATTGCTCTGGCTGGCGTACGGTGTTTTTCTGCTTGTCTCCAGCAACGTCTTGCAAGCAACGCCGAAGAACGCCAGGTTCACCTGCAACATCATCTATGGTGCTGTCCTGGGATGTTTACTCGCTAGTGGCGGGGAAAGCAAAGATAGCTACGTGACCAGAAGGGACTTCCTCATGCGGTGTCAGATCATTTTGGCAGTGGTGTTTCCTGACCGCGCCGTCCTGCATCCACATGCCATCATATTCCTTGCAGGCTATGTTGGGACAACCGTATTGGCTTGCGGCTTTGATGGTGTGGGTGTTTGGTTCTGGGAGCAACAAGCCTTCCAGATCATCTTGACTTGCGTCATCCTCCCCACGGTGACCGTAAATATCCACCGGGAGCGCATCGAAGCTTTCATCAAAGCAGAGAATTCTGATTCGCTAGTGTGCCATGCCAGCAAGCCTGCAACGCAGGTCTCGTCACTAGTAAGGTTGGATAGTCACAGGCCAGCCTTCAGACCATTATAAGACTTGCTTGTTTTTTGCTGTCTTCACCTACCCGAAAGTATTCTTACTGTATCAAGCTGGGCTTCCTTTGGTTCAGGTTCGTTTGCTAACTGAACCTGCCCCTGCCACAGGTCAGCATTTCGTTCAATGTTGAAAGGCGTGTGCGATTGCAACTTGCTGTTAGACAGCAATGCCCACATTTGTGGAACTTCCACTGGCCTTCAGCGGCTCCTCGGGACGCAGGAAGACTTGACAGGCAGAAAGTTTTCGGAGTTCATTGTTGAGGATAAGCGATACATGAAGCTGGAGGATTTTCTGGTAGAACCTACCGCAAGTGGCGGCAATGATCACGCAACGCCCCGATGCATGCGTGTGGCTTTGAAGGGTTCGGGGCGGCATGTTCCTGTGGATGTTTTCCATGTGTCGCTTCCCAAGCGCTCCACCAGCCTGGGCAGTTCGTCAGACTGCCATTTATTGGCACTGACTCTGGGTTGCTGTTAAGGAACCTAAATTAAGTTACTATATTGGGGAGACCCTATTGTGTACTATATATACCCATTATGGTAATTAATTGAAGTTCCTTAACAGCAACCCAGGATTGAGGATGCGGACGCCCGACTCAAAGCTGAAGTCGAGCCGAACACTCGCCGGCCCACAAGCTCGTATTTGCAGGTGCAAGGGTTTCCTGGTCACCATGCATCCGACTGTCAAAGCAGCACTTGCAGCGAAGTCGAGGTTTTCGAAGAGCTGTCCCAGATCACACTTCTACTAGATTGCAGCACCGAGCTTTTTGACATTTCGGAGGCACATTTGCGGTTTTCGCGAGTAACGAACCAATCTCAGATGAAGCTTGGCATGCCCACCTTGAAGAGATTTGTCCGTCCTTTGGACTGGCCTGCATTGAAGACGAAGCTGTTCCACTACGCGTCCGCGGTGACAAGGCCGCAAGCACTTTCTCCTGTAATGCTTCGATTGCCCGGTGAACCCCGGAAGTACTTGCGTGCAAGGGGCGTATCGATCAAGTCTGTCTTCTCTGGCTTCCGGCCTCGGGCACAACCCACCTATCTGCACTTGACGCTGAACAAATTCCAGAACGCGCAAAGGCAGATGTCCAGCCGTCCCATGGAGGGAGTGCATGAAGACCCCTCAGAAGACCAACATGCAGGAAGTCAATGCAGCTGCTCGTCACACGCAAGCTCCTCCAGCGCCGTTGGGTGAGTTTTTAAGTTGAAACAAATACATGACTTCAACGTGGTGGGCTGCGTACTTTGTGTCGCGGGAGTGGTTTGAAATCTTCCCATCAACATTTGCGCAGCCTTCTTGGGAGTTGACATGAGCCGATACCGTACCGCAACAAGTATGGCAGAGGCAGGATCAAAAACGGGCTTGGCTGTCTTTGTGTGGGGATCTTCGAGTTAGCCGGGCTCAGGTCTAATTAGTCTAGACCATAGCCGAAACATGTTGCAGTCCGCTTTGGTCTATTTGGTCCATGTTTGCAGTCGTGACACAAAAAGGCACATGATGCTTCCATTCCGATTAGCAGAGTCCCACATGTTTTGTGCATTGTGTATGGTGCGCTGCTTCTCTCGGCACGTTTGATGCAGGAGCCTGTCAGTCCAAAGTGACTGAAGTTGTCTAAGTTGACACAGCAACAGTCTTAGCTCAATCAAAGCACATCAAGCCCGACCTAGCAAAGTATTAGCAAAAGCTTGCCAACTACTATTACACTCAAGATCACGAAAGCAACAACTCTTAGAACAGCGACGTCCATCGCTGATAGCTTTCCGACTTTACGTTTTCGCGGTGGCCTGCTTGCTTGGTCTTCCGCTATGCAAAGCCTAGCCCCATGCGTTTGTTTGCAGCCTGCCATTTGCTCCTTGGCTTGTGCGCGGCAGATTGGCGCCGCTTGCTTCGTCGAGCTCCGCCCAAGCCTTACCTACCAGAACTACATGCAGTGCAGGGCAGGCATCCTGAGACAGCTCTGTCCTTAGAAGTCAATGAACTCGCCAGGCTTGCTGCTCAGCAGTGTTTCCTATGCCTCGGCTTAACATTCACAAGCTGCAGTGTGTAGTTTGGAAGGCCGTTGTGGGCGTGGGCTTTGCTGGTTAGTAGCCTGCTGACGGGTAGACATTATTAGACATTGCTACGCTAGGCAGCCGGTTACAAGCGTGCCTGTCCGAGGCATGCTGTTGCAGTGGACGAGGAGAAGAGCCTCATGCCGGAGAATAGTTATCAGGTGGAAAACGCTCTAGAAGATATGGCAGGCATTATGTCGCTCAAAAGACTTGCTGACCTACATTTCTCGCAACTGCTGCGACTTATCCAGCATGCGGACGTGCAACATCTCATTTGAAACTATGCTTGCACCTGCCGGGACACTCTAAAGGTAGTAGTCCAGCCTTTGGTTTCCAGGCTGATAGTTGATTTGGAAGAACGCATTATCCATGCCTTCAGGCGAAGTCCAGCCTGAGCTCCTGTGGAATCGCCACATTCGGCTTGGTTCGGACGAGGTGGCTTGCAGCACGCGTTCCAAGTCCATGCTTCCGAACATGTGAGTCATCATGCACAACCTGCTATGCCCGTTGCATCCCGCTGCGGCAAAATTGCCCAGAGGCTACCTGCCAGCTTACTACCCCACGGGTTGGCCGTCGAGAGGCGGCCCGGCGCGAGGCTCGACTGGCTGCCCGGCCGCTCAGAAACTTAAAAGGTTGCTACGAGTAGCTGAGAGGTAGCAAACCCCGAGCGCGCATTGAGCCCAAGAAAACAAGCGCCTGAACTTTGGCCTCGCTTGTGCATGCTGTGATTGTTTGATGGGATCCTGGTGTCAGCGCTCATCGCCAGAGACCTGGAGGGTGTGTTTTATTTGAACCTTCTTATCTTGCGAAGATACATCTCCCATTCTATAGGCTCGGTGGGCGCCTTTGCGACATCGATGCCATTCCTGGCGTAGATCCGAGGACGTGATAGCACACGCAACTTGGATTTCGGTGCTGTGCTAGTGCCCACAATGCAGAGGTTCCAGTTCTGGCTTTAGCTTGCCACATGCTTTGAATCGGCAGTCATCCGTAGCCATACCGTATTCTAAATGAATCCGATGAAGGCCTGCCAAAGTCACTAGATCAAACTTCAATGCCCCATTGAGATCTTGCGCACGTCAGATTGGTCCTACTTTCACTCTCAACATAAGCCCTATAGAACCCCAGTTTCCATTTCATTTTCCATTTTCTTTTCCATTTGATTCTCCATCATTGGGGTAATATTGGGTACCATATAATCCCTGTAGTTTCCATTTTCTTTTCCATTATCCCATTATAACCCCAATATACTATAGTAGTTTCCATTTTATTTTCCATTATCCAACCCTAAACCCTAAACCCCTGTTTTGACAGGATTTTCCGGGTCCTGTTTCGATCAGCCGCCGACCTCCGTGGGTTTATCGCAGCCTCGCTGAATCATGATATGGGGGGTTTTCCAAAAATAAGGGGGTACCCTTAAAGGGGGATATAGGGATTCTATAGGGTTTAGGGTTTACGGGGGTTTTCCAAAATTAGGGGTACTTTAGGGTATAATGGAGAATCAAATGGAAAAGAAAATGGAAAATGAAATGGAAACTGGGATTATAAGAGGGATTATAAGGATTAGGGTTTTCCAAAATTAGGGGTACCCTTTTGGGGGTCCCAATAATAAGGATTATAGTATTTGGGGCTTTACATTGGGATCCCCTTGTTTTGGGAAACTACCATATTTGTTAGAATTTCACACGGTAGAGTCCAACAAGCATCGTTTGGAAAGCCAGGCATCTGCTTCTCGACAGAGGCTGTGGCTATTGCCCCATCGCCCTGGTTGGACCGCTGGGAGTTAGGCAAGGATAGGGGATGAGGACGACTTGGGGACGGAAGGGGTTCTTGCTTGTTCGAACTGAAGCCTGCAAAATCTTGCTTGCTTGTTGGTTACCACGTGGACACCGTTATTCGGCTCTGAGGGGTTGCACATCCAAGCCGGTCAACTCAACCAGAGTGCGGTAGGACAGGGTAGCATATGCTATTCCTACGAATTCCATGGTGTATTTTCCAGCGGGTCGCCACAGAGTTCAAGCCTCAAGAACTCGCTGACAGGCTGGTACAATGAGAGTTTGGATGAATATCATCCGAACGGTTCAGTCACACTGCACTATGTGACTCTCACTTGCAGAAGTCATGCACATGTTCATGAAAGATGGTAAAGTCCGGTCTTCCATGCCATAGGTGCTGTGCTTTTGGCATTCATGTTGATGCAAACTTGAGGAACGGCCTCACGCGGCGAGAACTGGCAGTAAACTGCCACTGCGGAGTAGGCAATATTCAGTCTCGACAGCAGTCCCAAGAGACAGAAAGAAACAAGAACGCACTGTCGCAAGATAAGTGCAAGTGTGTTGGACCTTGTGACTGAAGATTTGCCATGCAAGCTTTAATGTGAAAGCAATGAGGCGGCTTCAGAGGATTGAAGCAAAAATCAGTGTCGGCTTTTGCACGCATTTTTCGCAATGGTGCATGATGCTGGCCAGAGTTTGGCTGTTTGGCAGTTCCTTTGCGTCAGGTCCATCCATCTCTTCTTGGACAGGAGATGAAGGCTGGGAGACTTATTGATGCAGTGACCTTAGTGTTT
Source organism: Symbiodinium pilosum (assembly GCA_905231905.1). Taxonomy (NCBI): domain Eukaryota; class Dinophyceae; order Suessiales; family Symbiodiniaceae; genus Symbiodinium; species Symbiodinium pilosum. Next base: position 107,480 of record CAJNIZ010016669.1, read on the forward strand.
CCCTCACCCGGACAGTGTGCACTTGATGTTGGCAGTTGAAACGTGCATCATGATGTCATGGCAGAATCTAACTGACACCTGAAGTGGCAACAGTCATCAGTCACATCACAAACTGGCTTGGGGACCAACCTGCCAGTGCCTTGACGGCAGTCCTATATACTTTCTCTGCAGTAAGCAAATTGCCTTTGCCTGAGATAGCAATCACACGATGGAAATCAGACTGCCCAGCTACTTGGCATGCAAGAGTCAATTTGAGTCAGGCTGTGTTTCCCTAAGGGTCCAAGGACCCAAATAATAGGGTTTTAGGGCCCAAATACCTTAAATATTAAAGGTATTTAGGCCCTAAAACCCTATTATTTGGGTCCTTGGACCCTTAGGGTTTCCTTGTCTTTGGGTACGGTAATGGTAGTTTCCCAAAATAGGGGGACCCCAATATAGACCCCAAAATACTATAGTCCTTATTATGGGGACCCCCAAAAAGGTACCCCTAATTTTAGGAAACCCCCAAATGGTTTCATCCTTCATTGGAGCCTTGCGTGGTGCGCCAGTTGACGTGGCGTGAAACCTGTTGGAAACCTTTTTTTGCAATGCCATGGGAGAGCCACTGAACTACCAAGTTTAGGGTTTAGGGTTTAAGGTTTAGGGTTTAGGGTGCCATGGGAGAGCCACTGAACTACCAAGTTTGGCCACTTCCATACATAGGGTGACCCTTACCGGTCAATATGAAAGGTCCGGAACAAGGGCGAGCGCACATCCCGATCCAGACCCCCATTCAGAGCTCCGGATCAAGTCCTCAAATTCCGTTCCAGACGCCTCCATTCCAGACCAACGAATGCAATATCTCAAAATTCACATTGCGCTGAGTGTCCGTTCCGTGCCCGTTCCATACCCGTTCCAGACCAAACAAAGTNNTCACTTGTGGGAACCAGCAAGAGTCAATCATCGTTCCAGACCCTCCGGATCAAGTGTGCCATCCAGACCCTCCGGATCAGCCAGCATAGGAACGCGCGCGCGGGGCACATGGTTCTGACAGAAACAGTCATCAGCATTTTCATGATCGAGCTGGTTCAGCCATTGCCGCAAAGGTTGTTGCAAGCTTCAGGAAGACGATGCAAGGCCAAAGTGGCTTGGTTCTGGTTGGCGGGCTGCTAAAATTTGGCGGAAACGGCAGGTATTTGTGGCCCGGCGAGCCTAGTATTGAATCATCAGTTCGACATTTGGTGTGTCAAAAGTACCAGAGTGACAGCGCCCTTGATTCAGCTCGCCCAAGCAATGACGGGATTGTCAATATGATATCCCTATACTCTGATAGAGGCCCGGTGTCCCATTTCATTTTCCAGTTGGTTTTCCGTTTGATTCTCCACCAGTGCTGTAAGATAAGTACAACATGTCCAAGGTCTCCAGCAGAGTCTTTCCATTGGCTTGCTTCACCGCTACCTCGACTGGTGCCTCCGGCCGAAAGCGATAATTCTAATTATGGGGACGAAGCCCAAAAGGAACACCTGATTTTCGGAACCTCCATATACGGAAACTTGTGACACATTGTAACACGGGAGTGCCCACTTTCCCTCCACAAGAAGGTCGCAGATGTCAAGGGTCGGGATGGCATGTGCTGTTTGTTTTTTGCAGCTAGTTATGTCATTTCTTCGGATTTCGGTGCCATCTCTACAATTCGCATTGCTCCATGATAGCATCTACAGGATCAGGTTGGAATCTGACCAGACTGCAAGACGGGCAGGTTCAGCAATCTTCCCACTACAAATCCATGTGGCACTATCAATGCTCGTTTGCTGCTGGGGTTTGCTGTGCAAGGAACTGCCATGCCTGGCTCTTCGACGTGGGCATTGGGACTTTCGCCTTTGCTTTGATGGAAACCTGACGCAGGCCAAGGGCAACATGTGGCCTGAAGACTTCCGGCCCGAACCAAACACAATCGCAAATGGGAGCAAGGCCCAAGAGATTCGCAGGTGAGGTGACAGGGGACACAGGGATGTTGGAATCCAGAACGCGCTCTGTTGAGTGTACGACAGTGCATAAAGATCTGAGCCTGCAAAGAGCAAGCTCGAAAAGACCAGATGCTTTGCAAGGTGAATCTCAGCCGGTCGCCCGCACACAACTCGAAGGCAAGTGTATCCGGGAATGGTCCGGAACTTGTTGTTTGCAACGGAGCACACAGTTCCAGCTGTGAAGGCTGCTGTTCTCCTTGGTGGCCCGGTTTTGGGCGAGGCACTGAACCGATAGCATACCAAGCAGACCAGTACCCATGCATCCCACAGCGAAAGAGCCTCGTTAGAGCTGCGTGTAACATGTAATCTTGGATTAGAAAGCAGGCCCTTCATCATTGGACTGTCAGGTGAATCTTGTGCCAGCTGAGCCCGCCACGCGAGGGCAGGCGGTGGTAGACGATGGCTTTAATCCCAGGACACTCAGTTCCCTTTGACTTTGTAGATGTGCTGAGAAGGAGGCGGGCAAGTACGTAAAATCTGTCAGTCAGAGCTCAGAATCTGATCAGGGCTAAGCAGAGGCCTTTCATTACCATTACCATTACCACTACCATTACTACTATTCCTACCCGTATTGTTGCGTTGCTGCGTTGCTGTGGCCTCTGTGCCAAGGCCCTTCCGGTGCAGATCCATCCTTGGTTGCCTCTGCTGCGGTGCCTGCCCAGCCCCTTGCCAGCAGGAATAGTAATTGAAATAGTAGTAGGGATAGTAGTAGTACTAGTATAATAGTTATAGTACAATAGTAATAGTAACAGTATGATAGTACTGGTAAAATAGTAACAGTATAATGGTAATAGTAATAGCAGTAGTAAACACTTGCGCATCTCCGGCCCAGATCGCCTCTGGCACCCGGGCAATTCAGCAAAACTGTCTAAACTCCTAGTATCCCCCTTAATGAGTTTAGACTATGGCTCATTCAGCAAAACTGTCAGGCTTGCAGAGGCTTTGGCGAGGCTTCGGGGCGCAGGCTCTGCTTTGGAGACTGGGTTGCTGTTAAGGAACTTAAATTAAGTTACCATAGTGGGTATATATAGTAAATAATAGGGTTTCCCCAATATAGTAACTTAATTAAATTAAGTTACCATAATGGGTATATATAGTAAATAATAGGGTTTCCCCAATACAGTAACTTAATTGAAGGTCCTTAACAGCAACCCAGGAGATGGTGCTGCAAAGTGGCGAGGCGCAGTGGGGCCTTTTGTGGATCGCCGTTGAGGGCCTTTTGCGCAAGCGTATGCAGGCGTTTTACCCCCACGAAGATGTGTTAGTTTCCCCAAATAGGGGGACCCCAATATAGACCCCCAAATACTATAATCCTTATTATAGGGATCCCCAAAAGGGTACCCCGAATTTTGGGAAATCCCCAGATGTACCTTTTCTAATTTCAGTGCAGCTTGGGAGGCTTGCTTCGGCACAGAAGGCAAGGAGCACCAAGCCCGATTGAGGCCGGCGGCCACCTCGGAAGTCTACATGAGCCATAATCTAAACTCCTTAAAAGGGGTTGCTGTTAAGGAACTTAAATTAAGTTACCAAAATGGGAAGCGTTCTTTTCTCTTTTGCGCAAATGTTGGGCTGTTTAGCACATACATGCACCTACCACATCCAGAGCCATGGACACAGCGACTGTGCCTGCACGAAACACGGTCGTTGGATACAACAAGGCCATTTCCGCTTGTAGGCGATGCCGCGATTGGCAGCAGGCTTTGGTGTTACTGAGCCAAATTGGGAAGAGCCGTTTGCAAGCAGATGTGATCACGTACAACTCCTCCATAAGCACCTGTGAGGCAGTTGGTGAGTGGCAAGTGGCTTTGCATTTGTTTGAGGAGTTGAGGAGAAGCGTGCTTCAGCCAGATGTCATTACATATAATGCAACCATCAGTGCCTGTGAAAAGGGGGCTGCATGGTCAGAGGCCCTGCGAATTCTGTTCGAAGTACCCGCAGCCCAACTGCAGCCCGATATCATCACTTTCAACGCAGCAATCAGTGCTTGTGAAAAAGCAAGCCAGTGGCAGCAGGCCTTGTTGCTTTTGCATGGTCTGCATACAGCTCACATTGAGTCGGACGTCATTACATATGACGCCGCGCTCAGTGCCTGCGAAAAGGCTTGTGCCTGGCGTCAGGCCATTAATCTGTTGGCTGAGATGTGGATATCCGATCTAAAGCCAGATATTATCACCTATAACTGTGCAATCAGTGCCTGTCAGGGGGGCCTATGGAAGCTGGCATTGTTTCTTTTAAATGAGTCTGAAGACATGGCCTTGCAACCGAACGTGGTGACCTTCAGTGCAGCTGTGAAGGCTTGCAGCCAAAGCTCCCGTTGGCAACAAGCTTTGCTGCTGGTGTCGGACATGGGCCGTGTAGAAGTGTTGCCCAATCTAATAACTTATATATCTGCCATCAGCGCCTGTGAGCGAGCTGCTGAGTGGCAGTGGGCAATTCTTATGTTGGGAGAAATTCAACCGAGCTGTGTGGCTTCAGAGGTAGCAGCCACGAACGCGGCCATCAGCGCCTGCGAGAAAGCAGGTGCATGGCAGCATGCGCTGGTATTGTCAGGTCAACCATGGGTGAATGGGCTGAGGTCGGACGTAGTTACGTCGAATTCGTCTATCGCAGCCTGTGGCCGTGCCGCAAAGTGGCAACTCTCTTTCATGGTTCTCGGATCGCTGGATGCCTTCGCCACGAAACCAACTTTGGTGACGTTCAACTCTTCCATCAGTTCCTGCGAGAAGGCCGCGGAGTGGCGGTCAGCTTTGACGCTGCTTGATGAGGTTTGCCAGGCATGGCTCTTACCGGATGTCATAACATACAGTGGGGCCATAAGCGCTTGTGAAAACGACGCCCAGTGGCTTCAAGCCATGTTTCTGTTGTGCCGTTGCGCTGCAAGACAACTTCAGGCAGACGAAATTGCACATAATTCGGCCATCAGTGCCTGTCACGCCGGAGAATGGCAGCAGGCCCTGGCCCTTCTCCATGATGCTAATGGTTTGAGGTGCTCACTTGACACGATAACATACAACTCCAGCCTTGGCGCCTGTGAGCAGCAAGCAGAATGGCAGCAAGCCATACTTTTGCTCCTCCAGGTTCAGCAGAGCTGCTTGGAAACCGATGTCATCACCTACAAGAGTGTGGTGAATGCCTGTGAGTCGGGAACAGGCTGGCGACAGGTTTTGTTCCTCCTTGGCGACGTGGAGTCGCAGCGTTTGCAAGGCTTGCGGCGTTCCGCATTGAGCAAGGAAAAGAGGTCACGAACCTCCATTCACCTTGCCTGCAGTCGGGTGATGAGCAGGCTATCAGTACCGTAGCGAGGCAGATTTGTTTTGAACGCTGCCTACTGCATGGCCAGGCTGTAGGTAGGTAACATATGGGTGGTTGTCAAGATTATGGTCCCTTTTTAGGTACCCTAGATATTAGGTGCCGTATTATAATAGGGATCCAAAAAGGGACCAGAAATTTTGACAACCACCCATATGAGAACCGGAGCTCCAGGCCGACCCCTTCAGCCTCCCTCTTGTGACGAAACGCCACTGCCACAGGTTCGTTTGTCCGGCGAATTGGCTGACTGCAGCGCCCGTGCGCTGGCATGCTTAGCCAAGTGCAAGGGGCCTTTGTCTGAGTTGAAATGTGTTGTGCTAACTATTAGGGACACCTGGGCCACTGGAGCAGCTGGCTTCCAACCTGCTCCCTTAAGCAAGTTAAAGTGGCCTACAAGCGGAGCACTTGATTCGGTTTGCATAGGTGCGATGCCTTGCTCACGACTCCCATCATGTAGTGAAGCCAGGATGCAGCGGGCGGGCACACGGCCCTCATTGCAGTCGAGCAGCCGCAGAGTGCTTTGACTGGAATGGCAGCTGGCTCGTCGTAGCAAGATGTGCTAGCAAGCCGCACCTTACTTGTCCTTGTGCTCACCCAGTTGTACGGCTGAGCGACATCCAGTGGTAAACCCAGTTAATCGAAGTGGTAACCAAAAATGAAGGCTCCAAACTTGCACAAACAAACTTGTAAATCAAAGGGGCAACCCAAAAACGAAGGGTCTAATCTCTAAATGAGTAGTATCCTACTTGGGGGGTATTATAGTCCCCAAGAAGAGTGAGATTATGTCGTCCCGCCTCTTCAGTGTAGTATATGACAATAGGAACAAAATCTTACTTGGTGCAACCACCAAAAAGAGCTACTTTGATGAGATTTCAACCCCAAACTTTTGCCAATAGCTCAGCTGCAGAGGGACAGATGCCCGCAAGTCTTTCCACGCCATTGCCGGCTTACCACAGTCAGCTTGACAAGCCTTCGCATGCTACTACTACTACTACTACTACTACTACAACCACGACGACCACGACGACGACGACGACGACGACGACGCCGCCGCCGCCGCGGCTGCTGCTGCTGCTGCTGCTACTACTACTACTACTACGACGACGACGACGACGACGACGACGACGACGACGTTACCTACTCCGACTACTCTTTCTAGTACGACTACTACTTATTATGACACTATGCTTGCTGTTAGTACTACTATACTTACTAATCTTACTGTTAATACTGTTACTATATGCTTCGTTTTTCTCCCCAAGGTTGTCGCTGGGTTGCTTGGGTGTCCTCGCTGCTGCTTTGCGCGGACAAGAGATTGCGCCCTGTGCCAGCGGAGGCTGGAAATATGACTGGAAGGGTTTAGGGCTTAGGGTGTAGGGGTTAGGGTTTAGGTTTAGGGGTTAGGGTTGAGGGGCAACGGTGGAAGAGTAACAAGACCAGAAAGGGAGCCCTAAAAATCCTAGGATTCAACCCAATGGAGAAAAGGCTCCACAAAAAAAACCAACAACCGCATAGTTTGCACAAAGTAGAGGAACAAGTCAAGGACACTGGCCCACGATCATCGTTTAGCGGGCCCAGGGCCAACAGGCCATAATAGTAATAATCCGAATATAGTACTAGTAGTAGTAGTAGTAGTAGTAGTACTACTACTACTAGTATCAGTAGTGGCAGTAGTAGTAGTAGTAGTAGTAGTAAGAGTCATAATAGTAATGAACATAGTAATAATAGTAGCAATGACTTAATACTAATTACTTAGGTGGACCCCCCCACCCAGTAATAGTAATTATTATACTGGATGACAAGGATTATGTTAGGGTCCTCTTACATTCCTATGATACCATTTTACAGGGTGGGGGGGGGGGTCCTCCTAAGTAATTACCATTCCAAGTTTCTAATGCTTGAGTATGACTCATGGTGGAGAAGCCGTAGGGAGCAACAAGCCCAAGCCTTTTTGCTACTTATTCTACCTGAAGTTGCAAAGGTTTCATGTGGTATCATGCGAAAGCTGCATGCCATTCTGTTTGTCAGTTTCAGCTTCAACTGTTTTAATTTGAATGAAGCTTGACACAGAAGTCGTGGTGTCGTGATGCAGACGTTCTCAGAGAGTGTCCTGTTCAGACGAAGCATCTCACAATCTTTCACATTTCGCCCTCCATCCTAAGCAAAGTGCTGCAGATTCACTGGCCTCCTAGGCGCGGCGTGTTATCCATTGTCGGAGACAGGCTACCGCTGTGAACTCAAAGCAGGTCGGAGTGCTGGATGTGCCTCGGGGCGGCTCGGGGCATGGGGCAGCTTTGCACGTCAGTGGCCTAATTAGGAGAGTATTGTCACGAGATTCCATGGACAGGTTTGGATGCAGAGGTTTGGGATCACAAAGATCTCAGACAAACATGTGGGGACGAGCAGAAGCTTTAGAATCTTGGAATAAGAGCCATGCGTCAACCCCCATCAAAATGTGAGACACAAGGCGTGTTTGGCGCTGTTGCGTAGGTTCAAGATGGGTCAAGCTTGGATGTTGTGCATGGCAGGACGGGGAAGCCAATGGGCGCAAGCATGGGCCAACGATGGACAGTACTGCCCATGCCCAGGACACTGTCGCCAAACGGGATTTGAGCATTAATCTATAGATGGACCAGTCAACCAAGAGATATAAGTGCTTGAACAACATGATCGGATGCAGCTGGCATTGATCCATTTTTCCTGTGATGTTGCAGCGACATGCGAGCTATAGTCTAAACTCCAAGTATCCCCCTTAGTAACCCCCAAAATAGTCTCATATAAAATCCCCCATATACACCCCCTTTAAGGAGTTTAGACTATAGCTCATGTCGCCCTCACCTGAGCTATAGTCTAAACTCCGTAAAGGGGGATAATGTGGGGGATTGCATAGGGGAGAAGTATAAGGTTTATTAAGGGACATACTAGGAGTTTAGGCTATAGCTCAGGTGATAACAGCTACAACGCTTGCCGTTAGGCGGCCAGAGATGTGCGCGAGGCAGCGCTGCCTCGAATGGCACCGAGGTCGCAATCAGCGCCAGGAAATCATACATAACCCTATTAACCTATATGAGTAGTATTTTGTTTGGGGATACTATGGTACCCAATATAGAGTAAGATGATATCCTCCTTTTGGGGTATAGTATTCTATACAAGGAATAGTATACTATATGGGTGGTTGTCAAAAATAATGGTCCCCTTTTTGGGTACCCTACATATTAGGTGCCGTATTATAATCGGGATCCAAAAAGGGACCATGATTTTGAGAACCACCCATATATAACCCTATTAAGCTACCTGACCCTATCTTGCCTTGTATTACCCTAGGTAAGCCTATATTACCTTATATAATCCTTACAACTCCATAATACCCTATATTACCCAAGGGGAGGTGGCCAGTCCCAGGCTTACACGCTCGGCTAGTCTTCTCGTTTGTTTGTCTTGGGTGGGAGGAGTGTAGCCATGCAAGGAAAACAAGCTTGCACAGTGTGAAGGAAGTTTTGCAGTTGGTTCGGCTTGGCGCATGCTGCCGCTCAGAATCCTGCTTCCGTCATTTGCTAGTAGCCGACTACAAACATTCACGGACAAGGTATAGCAGAGAAAGAAATCGCATGGGAGTGGCTTGCAATGTGCCCAGGACCGCTCTGGCGTATTGTTCCACCTGGGCCAGCTTCTTGACGCAAGACTGTTGTTCCACATCAGCTGTAGTCTAAACTCCTTACAGGGGGTTATATAGGGGATTATATAGGGGAGTATTACAGGATTATTAAGGGGAATAGCAGGGCACGCACGACTTAGTACCTTTTTGGCTGCCACCGTTCGAAATTGGACTTCCTCATGCTCATCAGCCTTGGGGCTACGGTCATGGAAACTCTCTTACGCGGTTTAGGGCTTAAGGTTTAGGGCTCAGGATGCTCGATGGTGTAAGCTGGATCCTCCTGCTGCTGCTGCAGCTGCTGCTGTGGGCAATTTTTGAAACACAGATGCTTAATGTTGGGATAATGGAAAAGAAAACGGAAGCTACTGTTTTTCAACTCAATGGGGGCTGGCGTGCAACGCGACGAACGCGCGGGATTTCCGGGAATCCGGCCACATAAGGCCCGAGTAGACAAGTCTGGCCATGTGCCCCATAGTCTAAACTCCTAGTATCCCCTTTATAATCCGCATAGTAGCCCCCTATATAATCCCCTATATAACCTCCTTGAAGGAGTTTAGACTGTAGCTCATGTGCCCCCAGGTTTGTGATTAACACGGCGGACGGCACGACGAGCGTTGTGGCTGGCTGGGACCGGCAGCCGAATCCGAAGATGCCAAGCTCCCAGAACTTGGAGGCTGTAGCGGTAAACTCCCTTGAGATGGTACTTTCCCACAATAGGGGGACCCCAATATGGATCCCCAAATACTATAATCCTTATTATGGGGACCCCCAAAAAGGTACACCTAATGTGGGGAAACCCTCAGATAGAAGCGCTGCGAAGGCTCACCACTATAACCCTAATATAACCCCAATATACTATATAACCCTATATAACCCTATTGGGATAATGGAAAAGAAAATGGAAACTACTATAGTATATTAGGGGTAATATTGGGATGATGGAAAAGAAAATGGAAACTACTATAGTATATTTGAAAGTCCTCTTGCTTGGACCTGCTGCCTTCCTAAAAGCTTTTCCGCGCAAGCACTCAGACTGGCACTTCGCCTCGCATCAGCTCCGAAACAGTGCCGGACCCAGGACACCTGACAGCAAATAAGCGCTGCTGGTCCAATCCCCCAGTCTGATTTTCTTGTGGCAGGGCATGAAAAAGTCCACTGCTTATCGCATATTACAACTTTTTCAGAAGAGACAGATGTTTCCGCTGCTTCATGAACATGCAAGCGATGAGCGGATTCAGGTCAGCCACCAGCCCTCATTACCTGTTGGCGGCTCTTTCAGGCATGCCATCGTGTGATGTTCGTCGGATTTTGGACTGCAGCAGGGCTGTTTGTTGCATGCTTGGTGTGGAGCACATCAAATCTGCAGCTTGGCTAAGGCTAGGTAGTTCCGTGTGCGTGTTAGTTGGCATTCTGATGTTTTTTCCCAAAGACGCTGAGCTCGACGAGAGTGCCTGGTCGTTGCCAGACTACATGGTAGTTAGGTTGTTCGGTAGGTTTCTTCATGTTGTCGTTTAGTAGGCTTTAAAGACTCTCAGATACTTCTCTGATTTTGAAGTAAGCCATGGTCTATACCCCTAGTATCCCCTGTAAGAACCCTCACAATACTCCCCTATATAATCCCATATATTCCCTAAAGAATCCCTCCCTAAGGAATTAAGACTATAGCTCACGTGCTGGACGTAGCCAAGGCTGTCCTTCCTTGGTATTGTTTGCGTCCTGCTGCTTAAGACGTCCTGGGTCATTTTTACCCACAGGCAAGACCTTTGCGACTGCGTGCGGTCATGTGGCCGTCGAGTGTCAGACTGTTTCGCTCGCGGAAAGGCTCGTTTTACAGATCGCAGCCAAGAAGAGAGGATGGTTGCTGAAGCGGTATGTGAAAGACGGCTCCAAATGGCATGGACCCTGAACAATGTCCTGTTGATCGTGCAGCTCGTAGTTTGCGTCAACATGCAGATCAACATCGCCATTGACAATCAGGACCGCTGGGCAGGTGCATCGCTTTCCTGGCTTGCCATTGCCGCTCTGGCGCTGTTGTGCATTTCCTTTATTATTCCTCAGTGTTTGAGGGTGGGAACACTGGATGTATGGTATGTGTGTGGTACTGCTCTGGTTGGTTTGGCTTTGTCGCCATTTTTCACCACCTACAACCAGAGCATTCGCATGTCGCGCCTCCTTGTCGGCCTCTACCGGATTCCGGCAACCACGGTGTCTACAAGACCCTGGCTTGTGGTGCTATGCAACTTGGCAACCGCAGCCCTCATGCTTGCTCGAATCAATCTGGAAAACCATGCGGTTTCTGGCACCTGTGAACAGTGGGATGGAGTATTGAACTCCAGCTGCATGGAGGCCTTGAACTTCTTGCTAGTTTCAATGGTAGGCGTCGTATTAGACCGCGCATTGAGAAGTCAGGTGCAGCAGGACGTGCAGTGTAGAAACACCGCTGCAGAACTGAGCGCAGCATCTTCGCTTCTCCATTTGACATGCGACGCTGTCTTCGAGCTTGACGAAGAACTGCGCCTGGCAGAAAACTGCCAGCAGCTGTCTGCAATGCTACTGCGGGACCCCATCTCGCTTAAAGGCACACGCTTCACTGATTTCATGCCAACCGATGACGAGGCCACGAGGACAGCAGAGATCTTGAAAGGATCCTCGTCTTCTGATCCGTCCAACACAGACTTCAGGGCAGAGGCTTTCCACACCCGCCTCGTTGACAGTTGCTCAAGCAAGTTTCGCTCCGAGGTTTTTCATGTAAGCTACACACGGATTGATGGAAGACATTGGCATTTGCTTGGCCTCCGCGACTTCACCGACCAGGGATCCTTGGCCGGACCAAATGCGGTTGACAGCAGGCACGATCGTGGCGACATGCAAGCATCGCATGCCCCGGTCACTCCAACTGCACAATGTCCAAACCCAGACGATCGTGGACGGGCGCTCTTTTTGCAGATAGACATGGACGCCCTCCTGGTAAGGGGAGCCTCGATAGCCGTCTCACGTTTTGCGGGTCAAGCTCTGGATCGCATTTTCGGATCACTGGAGATCCGGTTTTTAACTGATGTTTGGCAACAGGTTCAGGTTCTCGCAGAGAGGAGGGAGCTCAAGAACAAGGACTGGGGCTTTTGCTTGTGCTTCTTGATTTGAAGCATGAGTGACACGAGCTTGAATTTACCGATGCCCTCTCTTAGAGTTAGAGTGGGGGTGCTAAAAGACTCCAAGAAGCACCCTGAGTGTTTGGAAGCCCTAATGATTCCATGCAAGCCTCCAAACCCAGCCAAGCATGTGATGCATGTCAAAATGTCAGGAGCTCAACTTCTCCAACTTGGAGATTCAATGGACGCCACAAAGAGTTGTGTCTGTTTCCGGGACCATCGAAGTTATCAGGCGTATGGACGGCCACTTATGTGCCCAAGCCAGATGATTCAGCATGTTTTCAGCTCATGACGATTGACGCATATTGAAACACATCCGCCTGCTGCTCCACACGCCATCGCTACGCCCCACAGCATAGCAAGCCCATTTGTGGCACTTCTTGGACCTAACACTGCCTATGCAGGACTCCAAACATTGATTGTAAACGCTGTCGCGCACAGCCTCGGCTGTTGGGGTGCACAGAAATTCCTTGCAGACCACATTTGGGATGGGGGGGGTTGGATGGGAGGGTGGGTAATCGCTTCCCCTCAATATCATATCCCTTCCTAATATACAAAATACGGGTTCCCCAGAATTCCAAAGTCTGGAATCCGCTCCCAAGACTATCTTTAAACGGGCCAAGACTAAAGTTAATTACGGCTCGGATCCTGTGAATTAAGGGGGGTCCCTAGCACGACCTGGGATCTCCTTGATTTCCTACACTTGGATGGTTTTTGAATGGTTTTTACAGAGGAATTTAAATAGAATCGGAATGCGATTTCAGTTGGGTTTAGACCAAGTTTACATCGCTTTTGACTTGTTTGTAAGCAGATTTACGTAAAGACTTTACAAGACTTATGGGTTTGATTACTTTTTTGAGTTGGTTTTAACTGGTTTTGTTCAGCTTAACAATGGAGTTAAATTTGTTTGAATGGCTTTTACTTTGATTTTCATGGGTTGATTGCGATGTTGACTCGATTTTGTCGTTTGTTATACGATTTTATCGAATTAGAACTGTGCTAAACTTAGATTTCAATAGGACCCTATTATATACCCCCCCTAGAATTCGGGTCGTACGATAAATCCCCCCTAATATTAAATACGGTTCGGAGTTGAGTATATAGATTTCAACATTAGGGGGAAAGGTTTAGAATGATGAAGGGGGGTTTGCGGAGCAGGGAGGGGGGGTCGAGGGTTTGGCGGGGTTCGAGGGGTAGGTGCAAAAACTGCTCCCTACTCACACAACTTCGTCGTTGCCCGGCGGGGCTTGACTGAGCCGCACATCGCGGGAAGGGTGGGGCGCGGGGCTGTCAGCGCTCTAGTGGGTCTGCAGGGGGTTTTCAAGTCGGCCAAACGCCTTGAGGCTAGACGCCTCGGCGAATTTGTGGGAGACTGTTTTGTATCGCTTCACTTCTAGCAACGCCCCCTTGGCACCCAAATCCAACTAGAGCATCATGAACGCAGGTTGCTGGCTGAATTTTTACCTGCCAGTGTGGGCATTGTCACCTCGCTCTTCCTGCAGCAGCATCTTGACCGCTTCTAGCACGACCTCCCTGCTTTTACAGTCGAATCCCCATTACATTACTTATTGCGGTTCGTTTCAGTTCGGGGAGAAATGTAGCGAGCTGGTTTCATTTCGTTTCGCTTCAGTTCCCCATAGAAGCAATCCTAACCACAGGCGTGCACTAGCCCCGCTCCCTGCGCATCACCCCGCGCGCACCCCATAAGGCCAAACCCTGCCTCCGCCCTTGCGCTCGCACCCTTCTTCTCCACTCCCGTCCCGCCCTCCCCTCCTTCCCCCACCCTGCCTGCTCCCTCCATCACACTGCCAGTTCAGCTTTCAATACTCAGTCATAACGAGACATGCGCCACCTGTGTAATCAGCCTATTGTCTGAAGAGGAAATGTAGACTTATGAAGTTCAGTACAAATCAGGGCTTAGGGCTTGCGATCTTTGCAGAAGCTAGCGGCTAGTTGTGCTGCCAGCATGAAGCAGCAAGCCATGTGCCTGTTACAACAGCTACTTGAGGGTCGCTCGGAAGGTCCTCTAAAGGAAGAGACCGTTTGAATTCTAAACCCTGAACCCTTGCAAGCCCTATGACTATGGTCCCCCTTAAGTAGATAGACTATGGGGCATACGGGGATCTTATTACAATACACCCAAAACCATATTTTTATCTACTCAAGGGGTTCTCTAGGAGCAACAAGAGGACCAGCACGAGTTGGGAGTGAGCCATCCCAGTGGTGTTATTCTTGCGTAAGGAAGCCAAAGGGGATCACAAACAAAGGGAGGGCGGTGCGAAGGAGGGGGAGGGAGGGGGCTTTGGAGCAGGGGGTTGCACGACTCCTACGGTCCCGGTTACGGGTCCGGTTCCTACCAGGACGGCCAATAATAATAGTTCCCATTCCTTTTGCTATTCTTTTGCAAAGTGATACATTCAGAGGCAACGCTGTCCTCCGTGGGGTACCAGGGAAACTGCAGATAGGACAAGTGACAGATATAACAGGACAGGACGAAGGGTTTCAGCTTTGGGAATCAGGCAAGCTCTTGTGCCGGATACTTTCCAGAACAAATGAACCGAAGTCTAAACTCCTAGTATCCCCCTTAACAAGCCCTATAATTATCCCCTATATAATCGCCTTTATAACTCCTTCTAAGGAGTTTAGACTATAGGGCAAACGGCGGACGATCGAGGCACTTAGGTCTCAATCCGGGCCTCAAGTAGCGGTTGAGGAGGCAAATGTGGGTTTCCTAGAATTAGGGATAGCTTTTTAGAGGTCCCCATAATGAGGAATATACTATTTGGTGGTTTATTTTGGGGTCGCCAATTTGAGGAAACTACCAAATATGCAACCGTTCAGTTCCGTGTCACCCCCGTTTTGAAGTCGGAGACAGTTGAGATCTACATTAGGCAGTTGTAGTCCAGTAGAGACCAGGCAGGATTACAACAAATAGCGGCCAGTTGAAGTCTCACTCAACCCTAAACCCTAAACCCCTAGACTTTAAACCCTGAATCCTAAACCCTAAACCTTAAACCCTAAACCCTAAACTCTAGAATCGCTGGCCTGAACTGGCGTCGAGTTCAGGTTTCAGGCTGGCAACTGTGTTGTCTCATCGGCGCTCCCCATAGAACGGCGGCCAGTTGTGAGATTTGATTCTAATCTCTGTCTCGAAAGGCAGCCAGTTGATGTGAGATGGAAATTTGGAGGTTTTCTTTTCGCGAAGGTAGCCGGATGGGTTTGCAAGCGGACATTTGCTGCGCATCCTGCTTGGCATGAAAGTTGTACGTCCGGGCCCCTCGCGCGCGCATGCGAGACGGACGTTTTACACACATGAGCCTGCACCCTGGCGGCCAAGGTTCATCCCAGCGCAGGCTGTCCAAGCAGAAAACAGTGGATGCCCTTCTGAGAGGGAGAACAGCTGGCCTTCAACTTAAATCCTCGCTTTAGTAGGCCAGCGTCGATTGAGGCAAGCAACCCGCTTCAATTCTTTGTGGCCAGCGCGGCCGTGTGCTGGCAGCAGCATCCTTTTAAACTGCCACAGTTGGAGTTTCCACCAGACCAATATAGACCAATTATTGAATGCAGACGGTGGCCTTCGTGTTTGGAGGTTTGCTGCTTAGCAGCTTTCAGGCCACCCTAGAATCAAAGGAAACTTCGTTTGCAGTGCTGGAAATACGTTTGCATGCCTCTTATGCTTTCAGGCCGCAATTTGCAGCTTGCCACGAGGAAAGCGAGGAGCACACCTTTGGTGACATTTAACGAGTCTGTCATAGATAAATGCTATTTGTTGGTAGGCAACGGTCCATCGCCTCCGGCAGGTCATTGAGACATGACTTGCAATTGCGGTTGGTGCTAGGATCCGCCCACCTGCATGCAACAGTGCACAATTTAGGCCCGTGAATGGGCAATCACAGTTCAGAATGTCAACAGCCTGAGGCAGAGGCAGCGGGCATAAGGCTCAGCTAGTCGCTGATTTGAGTTTCGCAAATGCAAATTCAGGGAAGCTGGACGGCAGCGCGGCAGTTAAGCTTTGTGATTTAGCCAGCCGGTGCAATTCGGGGGAGCAACTTCCATGGTTGCAACTCTGTTGATTAAGATCCACCGGCAGGATTCCGCAATGACCAGTTTAGGGCAGCACCATCACGTTATTTCGCAACCGAATCTTTTTGCTACCAAACGCACTGCTGCTGAGAGACTTACAGTCTGACGGTTGTCATGAGCCTCAGATTCTCAAAAAGGCCGGGGCGCTGGCACCTGACAACTCCAGTGGAAGCAGACTCAATCAAGTTATTGCATCCAACTCGTCGTAAGCGACATGATCCAGCTTATCAGCATCATCATCATCATCATCATCATCGTTGCCCTTACATTCCGATGCTTCCTCCGCCATGGCTGTCCATCATTACGCAGTCGCTCAAGCATTACATTAACGTCTTCCTCGTTGGCATGAAGACGAGAAACTACGCAGAGAATGCGTCGAGAATACGAGCTACTCTCAATCAGAAACTTAAATTGGTTGTGTCGCATGGTCATGCACAGTATAACTGGGTTTAGAATTTAGGGTCTAGGGTCTATAGGGTGTTGTCCTGTAAGCTAATCACCTATGAATTCTCCATGTCATTTTCCATGTTCTTGTCCATTTCATTTTCCATTGTTGGGGTGATAACCAGGGGGGCCCATTACTAGGTGGGGGATTGACCCAAATTCTTGGGGCCGAAAATTCCTAACCCCATAGTCCCCCTTAAGTAGATAGAATATGGGGTGTATGGGGATCTTATTACAACATACCCAAAGCCATATTCTATCTACTTAACGGGGATCATACCCTAAACCTTAAATAGCAGTTTCCATTCTATTTTCCATTATCCATATCATACAACCCCTAGATTCTATGTATGGAAGGGGGACTATAACCCCTAAACGCTAAGCCCTATAATCTATCGACTTAAGGAGGACTATAACCCTCAACCCTAAATCCTAAGTTCTATCTACTTACAGGGGAACATTACCCCTAAACCCTACACCCCATATTCTATCTACTTAAGGGGACTATAACCTCTAAACCCTAAACCCTATATTCTATCTACTTAAGGGGGACTATAACCCTTAAACCCTAAACTCCATATTCTATCTACTTAATGGGGACAAAAACACCTAATTCTATCTACTTAAGGGGACTATAACCCCTAAACCCTAAACCCTATATTCTGTCTACTTAAGGGGGACTGTAACCCCGAAACCCTAAACTCTATATTCTATCTACTTAAGGGAGACTAAAACACCTATA
Organism: Symbiodinium pilosum; assembly: GCA_905231905.1. NCBI lineage: Eukaryota > Dinophyceae > Suessiales > Symbiodiniaceae > Symbiodinium > Symbiodinium pilosum. The sequence continues at coordinate 124,868 of CAJNIZ010016669.1, forward strand.
CCCTATATTCTATCTACTTAAGGGGACTACAACCCCGAAACCCTAAACCCTATATTCTATCTACTTAACTCAATCTGCTTAGGGGGGACTATAACCCCTAAACCCTAAACCCTATATTCTATCTACGTAAGGGGGACTACTAACCTCTAAACCCTAAACCCTATATTCTATCTACTTCACAGCTCCCTGATTCCGGAGCCACCGAATAACTTCTGTTCTCAGTTCATCCTGAAGTTATGCAGAATATGAGGTGCCGTAATATAGTCTATAGCCAAAAAGGGCCCATAATTTCGCAGCACGACCCATATATTCCCTAACCCCATTTTCCATTATCCCTATAATATAACCCCTATACTCTATCTAGTTAAGGGGGACTATATGCTGAACCCTAAGCCCTAAACCCCCAAACCCTAAACCCCTAAACCCTAAACCCATAAACCCCTAAACCCTAAACCCTAAACCCTGCAGGGCAGCTCCCGCAAGCCGGAGCTCTCCAAAGTGAAGCTGGGAGCTTAGCCTCTAGCTCTTGGCTGTGGAATAGGGAATCAGGGGATATACAGGGTTATCTAGGGGTTATATAGGGTTTCTGTAGGGGTATATAGGGGGGTTATATGGGGATTATATAGGGGTTATATAGGGGGTATATAGGGACCTGTAAGGTTTAGGGTTTCCCAAAATTCGCAGTCCCGTTTTGGGAGCCCCATCGTACGAATGACGATACATTGGGGGGGTCTGTATTGGGGTCTGCCTAGCTATGGACACTACCAATATTCAACTACATGGCTTTCTTGCAGATGCAAGGCACACATCAAAAAACAACACCAGAGATGTGAGAACAAGCTTGTCTCAGCATCCCAGGCGCTGGGACTTCGTGGCATGACCTCTTATGTGCCACAGGACATGCTTTGCATCGGCATGTTGTAAAAATTGAGCTTTGCTTGACTCGTCTGGTCCTGTATGGAGATCTCCCAAAATTTGGGGTTCCAATTTGGGGGTCCTATTCAAAGGATAATAGTATGTTGGGGTCTATATTGGGGGTTCCCTTCTTTGAGGGAAGCTACTGTATCATCTCTTGAAGGATCAGCTGCAGGCGGTCGAAGGGTCACCATCAGGTCCGGATCCAGTCAAAAGCACAGCATAGAAGCAAATCTTGAGAGGCCGCGCCACTGATGTGGTGTGGCGTGGGCTTGAAAGCTTCGGCTGATGGATTCCCATCTTGGCATGTGCAAAAAAGGTTATGGAGGCTTGTCGAGTTCACTCGCAACATAGCAGACGATTTGGGTGCAACAGACTCACTGTCTAGGATAAAGCAGCGCAGGGCTTGCAAGTGAATTTCAGTGAAGGGGGGTTTGAGCTGTAAACAGCTGAAGAGACTTTCCTTGGCCTAGACACCAAGCCTTTGCGGGGCCCTTGAGTCGACTTTGACCTTTTTTTCAGCCCATGAGATAGGCCGTCTCACGGACGCCTCTTCGTTTGGCCTGGTCTCCAGCAATGGAGGCGCGCAAGACTTTTTCAGTGGCAGCGCTCGACGTGAAGAGGACTCCTGCAACATCCTGTGAGCCATAGACTGTAGTCTAAACTCCCGAAATGGGGTTTTATCGGGGAGTATCATGGGGGTTATTATGGATGATACTAGAAGTTTAGACTATGGCTCCCTTGGTTAAACCGGAAGCACGAAGAAGTGAAGTGGCGGTCAGGTTCTGGACCCCTTGAGGCTACAAGGCCCTAAACCCTAGACCGTATATAACCAACCCCATTATCCCCATTATTGTAGTTTCCATTTTCTTTGCCACTATCCCAATATTTCCCTAAACCCTAAACCTTTCAGGCTATAAGGCCGCTGACTGGCTCGCGGCACTGTACCCGCTGGACGATGTGCCGCTGGCGCAGCCTGAAGGCTTGGGAATGGACCGCAAGAATAAAGGTGCTAGACTTGCTTATTGAGAAGCTATATGAGAAACCGTCTAAACTTCTAGTATCCCCCTTAATAACCCCTATAGTAGTTCCCTATATAATCCCTTATATAACCCCCTTTAAGGAGTTTAGACTATAGCTCATATTATAACCCGGTACAGAACCGCATATACCCCCTATAAAAAAAACCTATGGTAGTTTCCATGTTCGTAAAATTTTCCCTAGGGGCTCTGGCAGTAGCGCTGCCATCGCCGCAGCTGGGACTGCTAATAAAGTTTCTTGAAGCTATAATGGAAGAGAAAATTGGAAACTACTACAGGGTTATGTAGGGTTACATATATCTAACTACTTTTTCGTGCTTATTTCATTATTCCCTACTAAGCCCTAAACCTTTAGGACGAGTAAGCCGCAGTAAGGTGAAGGATTTTTAGCAGGTGCAGCCCGGAGCTTCGGCGTGAAACAGCGGCTGCTATAACCTTATTTAGGGTTGCCCAGAAGTAGGTGTACCTCAGGGTTTAGGGTTTTCCCGAAATAAAGGCTAGCTTTACAGGGGATATAGGGGTTATATAAGGGGATATATGGTCTAGGGTTTCCCAAAATTAAGCCCAAAATTATGACTACCTTTATGGGGGTCCTCATAGTACGGATTATACTATTTTGGGGGTCTATATTGGGGTCCCCCTATTTTGGGAAATCATATGACCCCATGTACCCCCTGTACAACCCTAAAGCCCATGTCCCCTATATAACCGCTAATTAAAAGGTACCTCTAAAGCCCTACACCCCAAACCCAAAGCTGGCAGAAATTTCCTGTGCCAGGCAGGGATCAGCATGAAACCGCTGAAAACCAGCCGGAGCCCAAAAAGCCTGGGCCTGCAGGCATCAAAGGTTTAGTATCTTAATATGGGGTTCAGGATTTAGGGTTTAGGGTTTAGAGCTTAGGTCTAAGATAAGTTGGGCCTCTCAAGGCGAATCCTTCTCCCTTTCAACCATCTTTCTGTCCCTTTTCATCTCATGATCCTTATGGAAGCCCTGTGCAACACCAGTTTGCGCTGTTTCCCCGCCATAGAATCCCTACATAATCCACATGCAATCCCTGTACACTGAGCTGAGGGCGCTCGGCTTGCAAATGCAGCCCGTGCTGGATCTTCTAGCCGCGAGCTTGTAGGGGTTTCGGGTGTAAGGTTTCCAAGAATTTGGGATCACTTTGTGGGCGTCCCTAACACAAGAATCAGAAGAAATTGATGATAATGGTTTGGGATCTGTGTCTGGGGCCCCCCTTTTTTGTGGAAACTACCTTACGAACGGAATCCCTTTTCTGGTCCTTTCAAGAAATATATTAATCAGGAATTCTGAGATGTGTTGCAGGATCCCAGTTTACCCATTTGAATCTGGATGTTCAAGCTGCCGAAGAATATCTCCGGAGAACAGAGGCTAGGAAGTTGTTCAACTATATACCCCATATACTACTTATAGCTCCGGCTATACCCTACATATCACCCCTCTATACTCCCAGATATCCTTATCCTTACGCCAAGATAGTAATGCCCGCATCGCTTTTAACCTGCGCGTCACCGCAGCCACTGGCTGAGCCCAGCTGCGCGACCTGCCGGGTGGTGGCAGGAGGCGGGTTCTCACATTAAAGGGTCGAATTAGAATGGGATCTTGACAGTGTACCTTCTTCCTTTTCGGATGGAAGTCCTGGATTCAGAATGTGCGTGCTGGAATGCTTCAATATATTGAGCGGGTATCTATGAGCGAGAGGTACTTGCAAGATTCAGCCATTCGGTGGGCATGTTCAACTTAATTGGATCTGCCTCGTCGCAAGCTCCGGAAATGCGGCCTTGAGAGCCTGCCGGTAGTGCATCTACGCATCTCACAAGTGCATTTGTACGATGAAGCGCTGTCCGGGAAACCTTTAATTTTGAGAAACCAAAATCCCCACAAACACCACAGCTCCCAGTTTAGATTTCCCTTTTCTTCTCCAATCGACTCTGCATCATTGGAGGGCATATCCCTATGAAAACCCTGTATGGCACAATTTGACCCCACATAATTCCTATATAAACCCTATATCATCCGGATAGAACCCTAGATCATAACTTCTGTATTCTCTAAGGAAACCCTATCTAATCCTCATATAACCCTCTACATACTGTAGCCCCTGTATCATCCGTATCATCCCTATATAGCCCCTATATACCCCCTCGTAGCCCTTATAGAATCCCCATATAAGCCCTATGCAATCCCTAAACCCTAAACCCCAGAACTCTAGACCCTAAACCCTAAAACCCAAACCCTAAAAAGCCTTAACTCTAAACCCTGAAGCCCTAAACCATAAAACCCCTAAAGCCCGAAACACCAAAACCCCAAAATCCTAAACTCTTAAACCCTGAACCCTGAAACCCTAAACCCCGAAACGCAAAAATTCTAAAACCCTAAACCATGACCCTACACCCCAAACCCTAAGAGCCTTACACGCCTGATTCTAGGATGGTGGGCCTGTCCTGGGCAGCCACGCATGGACATCCTGCGCCGGGAGCGGCCCCGGCCAAGTCCCAAGAGGCCTGCGGTAACCAAGGTTATTTGGGGGTTGTATGGAGGTATATAGGGTTATATAGGGGGAAGAAGAGGTTATATAGAGATCATACAGGGGTTGGAGAAAAATTCTTATCCTGGAGCACCAATAATGCTGAGAATCTTGTAATTAAATAAAACTACAGCATCAGTATGATCTTTTAGTCGCCAGCATTCGGAAGAATAACATCATGCTTCTAAACCCCTCCATGATCTTAATTTCAATTTAAGTTTCCACTTTCTTTTCGATTTGATTCTCCATTGCTGGCTTCAAATCCTTATCCAACCCCTATATTCTACAACATCATAGGTTTTCGAGAGCCAGAAAGGCGCAGGCAAGAAACGGTGACCACGCCAGACTCCCCATCAGTGCATCAGAACCGAAGCAGCAGTCCCAGAGCAGCGATGCGTCTACATAGCAGTTCCCAAAAACATAGGGTCCCATATTGGTACCTTTAAAGGGAGATACAGGGGTTATGTAGGGTTTAGGTTTAGGGTAGTTCCCAAAATTAGGGTCCCATTCTGGTACCCCTAGAAATTAGGTGCCGTAGTATAATGTATAACCAAAAGGGTCCCATAATTTCGAGAACTGCCCATATGACAGCCTTGCTTGAAGATTTCGGAACACTTTCCAAAGCTGGTCGGCTCTTGTTCTGCTTGTTCTGAGAGGAGGCAGGCCTAGAATGAGTGGCACCTCTAATCTTCAATAGTATATATATATATTGATAGGGCTATATTAGGGTTATAGAGTCATGGGCTATATTAGGGTTATAAAGTCATGTTGGGGATAATGGAAAAGAAGCTGGAAACTATTATAATGGGTTATATAGGGTTTTAGGCCGAGCAACTTAGCAACTCATTACTGGTTTGCTCACAGGCTTTCCGCTTTGCCTGCCGTTTGCAGGCTCGCCTTTAACAGCTTCCGGCGAAGGTCCAGTGCTGCGTGCTGAGCGTCGAGACCATGAGCGGATGTCACGCGCAGACGTAGTCAACATTCAGTTTCTACGGAGACCATGCGCATAGCAGAGGCAGTCCAGGCGTTAGCATGTCAGGGGTTGTAGCTGAATGCAGTTTTGGAAAGCTTTGCCAACAAATTGCAAGGGATCAAACAGAAAACTAAGAAACCACAACATCACAAGCAACTTCTTCCTGAAAGCTGTAAGACATCTCACTTGCCTTCCAAGAACATATGAGCTCGGACAGAAGCTCACGGTGATTATTGCTTCGTATATTCGATTCAGACATGTCTCTTTATTCGCCAGTTGAATGAAACTCAATGAAACTTGTTATTTTCCTGCTCAATGCTGCAGCATTGTTGGTTGTGACAGGGTGGTTTACCGTTCGAAGACAATTCAGCGTCAAAAGCCCTGGTCCGAAAGGCCACGAGAAGCTTCGACAAAGAGCACTTGGCCTCAGCATTGCCTCAATGTTTGTGAAGAATCTACGTAGTGTTCTGGGGTTCTGAAGTTGTTGTTGACAACTACAGGTACAAGTTGAAGTTCTTTCTGCGGCATTTCGCCGTGTTCAGAGGGACCAAGCCTGAATTCACCGCTGCAATCAGTACATGACTGAGAATTTTTTATGGTACTCAAAATAGAGTAAGATTATATCCGCCTTTTGGGCATGGTATTGATACAAAGGATATAATCTTTACAAGGTTCGAGCAGCACAAAAATGCCGCCCCTTTACCTTCATCCCAGACTTTCCTGATAACAGACCCTAAGGGTCCAAGGACCCAAATAGGATGGCTTTGGGTCCCAAATATCATTAATCTTATAGTATTCGGGCCCTAAAACCCCATTTTTTGGGCCCTATATCCCCCAAGATACTCCCCATGTATCCTTATATATCCCCCTATAACCCCTGTAAAGGGACCCTATTATTTGGGCCCTTGGACCCTTAGGCCATCGGCACAAGAGCTGGTGCAGAGCCTACAGGATGGCATAGCACGAAATTCCAGGGTTTTTAGGGTTTAAGGTT
>CAJNIZ010016669.1:131495-146493 GCA_905231905.1 Symbiodinium pilosum
TTACAGGAGATGTAGGGGTTATGTAGAGGTTTTTTAGGTGGATATAGGGTTTAGGGTTTCCCGAAATTAGGGGGTACTGTTGAGGGGTCCCCATAATAAGGGCTATAGTATTTGGGCGTCTACAGTGGGGTCCCCTGTTCTTGGGAAACTACCATTTCTAATTTTATTTTCAAGACTACGTTATTTTTTTGTTATTCATATCATGGTCAAACTACCCCAAACGAGCTGCGTTGCAAAGATTTGCAAAGCAACAGGACGCTTGGACTCGGCGTCCTGCTGCCTGGCCTTAGTCCCAGATTGCAAGAAGTTGACCCTGCATTGCAAACCAGGTGCAGCAAGGATTACATTAGGGTTTAGGGTTAAGGGTTTGAGCCAGAATCTAAGCTCAAAAAGGGTTTATAAGTTGTTATTATATAGAGCATATTTCAGGGGTGATGAAGGGGATACTAGGAGTTTAGACTATAGCTCATATAGGGGTTCTATCGGGATTATACAGGGATGTTACCCTCCAGAGCCTTCAATGAGCAATACATAGCCATTCAAAACTTGTAGTTATATCAAACTCCGACGAGCAGTATGTGTCTAAACCCATTAACAGGTGGCCCAAATGCTTCCCAAGACAAGTTCTCCACTGACAATTCTAGTGTTAACCAACATATCCGGCCCATCCAGCGCTTGCAACCGCTGCTTTCCACAGGGCTCGTCTATTGACGCTGGATCGACGCTTGCCGGCAATGTGACAAGCAGGAAATTCAGAAAGATGCAGTTTTTTTGGACTTTTGGAAACCGTGGTGGTATTTCCCTGTCCCTTTCTGGAAAAGGGGTGTTGTGCTGTTTGAAACTCCTCATTCAGAGTAGCAGATGCCTTGCAGTCAAGCAGCGGTGTCTTGCCCAGACCTTTCAGATGCAAGGCGCTGAGCGAAGCTTTGACAAGGGCCTGGATACTGCAGGCCTGCTCTGTCAACATGCTGCTGCATGATGTAAAGGTCTATGGTCACATGAAGACAGACTTCATGCGGCACGAAAAGATCTAAAAAGCTAATAATGTGGCCTGTGTTGTTTCTCTGCGATACTGTTAGCCTGTGAGTCGCTGTCTCTGACCTTCATTGCTCACGCAATCTCATGTGGGTTCCTCGCATCAGCCTGCAAAGACCTGCCAAGAATGCAGGGAGCTTCTGCTCGACTACATGGCACAGCTCTCGAATATCGGGCTCGCTGAGCACGAAGGGCAGTCGCTGGGGCCTGTTGCACATACAAACCGGACCATGTCCAGTGCGTCAGCGGGAATTGCCAACCGGGTGCGCAGACACGCAGCGACCCAAATGACAGGCTTTGGCAAGCTGCAGCTCTCTGACTCTTGGCTTCACGAATTTGGTGTTCAGAGGCACTGCTGACGCACATCAAATTACAGACAGATATGCTTTGTCAGCAGAAAGTTGTTGTACGAGCTGTTTGAGTACTCAAGTTGCAAGCAATGATCTTTCTTGAATGGTGTTGTAGTTCTTTACGAATGGTTGCCGGTGTCTCGAGGACAGCCTTTCAACCCGCCCGTCATCACAGCGGCTGCCCTACCGCCGACAGCTCAACGGGCAGGCAGGAGAATGCCATCATATTTGCTAGGCCTGATTTCTGAAAGTTATACGAATCAGATCAAGCCATGCATAGATCCGTGCGGCGGATCAGCTGACGCATCAAATCACACCAGTCAGCCGATCAGATCAGCCAGATCGGCGGATCAGATCCAGGGGTGGCCGCGGATCATGTCAGTGGGGAAGCACGAATCAGATCAAGGCGCAAGCCAGATCCGAGCATGGTCCATGAGCGCACGGTGGATTGGGGTGTAGGACTCAGCGTTTAGCAATCAATAAGGAGGATTTGGTCGGCCGGTTTCAGGGGTTTAGGCTTTAGGTTTCAGGTTTTAGGGTGTTGGGTTTAGGATTTCGAGTTTTTGCTTAATGATATGTGTTGAGGCTTTGGGGTCCGGAGTTGACGGTTCAGGGTTTAGGCTGAGGCTTCAGGGTCTTGGGTTGGGGGTTTGGTCTAGGGTTTAGGGTTTAGGGTTGTAGGCTGTAGACGTCAGGGTGAACGTAAGGTTTTCTACGGTTGGGTATTTAGGGGTTTAACCTGCAGGTTTCAGAATTTAGGGTTGATGGCTTGGGGACAGGGGTGGCCAGGTAGGAACTCAGGATTTGAGAGTTTAAGGTTGGGTTTGTAAGGTTTCGGGCTGAAGGTCTCAGATTCGTGTAGTCGTCTAGGGTTTTGGGCTTCAGGGTTAGGGGTTGTAAGATGTTGTAAGGTTGACTCAGTGTTTAGGTCTTTAGTTGGGTTTTTGGTTTAGGGGTTTAGGGACACGCGCCCATCCGATCCGACCTGTGCCGATCTCATTCGCGCCCACCGCGATCCGATTCGTGCCGCAGCCGCTTCGGCCTATCGCAGAAGTAAGCAGGCCACACAGGTGAGCTTGCAATGCAACATTTGTCGATGCCGTTATGCCAAGTCGTGCAGGTTGCACCAGGGTGGTCTTTGAGATATTGCGAGCTACTGGGCGTGGGTGCGCCAAGCAGCATGCGAAGGCGGGACGAGCCCTTCTGAAGTCATCCGAGCACCCATGAGGAGGATCTTGCTTGCATATCCTTTCTCAGGATCAACAGACGTCAGGCTGTTGTGGTGCACTTCTTAGTCGTTGATTGTACAGACGTGGAAAGGGCCCAACACACGTGTTTAGTTCCGCCTTATCCATGACGGCAATGATGCAGTTTCCTACAGGATGCTCTCAGGGAATGTCTGGCAAGGGCAACGCGAAGGGTAACGAGTAAAGTGCCTAGTTGTAGAGTCTGTGCCATGTTGCCTTCAATCATATTGACGTAAACATTAAACATTGTTCAATATTGTTTATATATATATATACGTAGCCCTGAGCACAAGTTTTTGAGGCCCTACCGTCGGACAAGCTCCGCAATGGCCTGCAGAGCGAGACGTGCCCAGGCTGCAACCCATGGGTTTAGGCGCTGGACCTCCCAGCTGCTGCTATTTTAGCCGTCGGAACAATTATCGCCTTCAAAGATGTTGGTGTCACATGTTGTAACCACTGGGCCTTGGCGACATCACTTTGGGCAGAGTTACCTTTGAGAGATTGCTGCCCTGACCATTGGGCCCTTATATACCTTTAGTCTGGTAGCCTATGCTTCTACTGGGTCAGTTCTAGGAGACGCTACTTTCTCCCAGGGGTCTACATAAGTATCCTTGCTGACTCCTTCGCTCAGATGGGGTCAGGGTAGTCTTACTACGGTTGCCATGAACAGTCAAAAAAAATTCCAGGCGGACTTACCCTGAACCCTGTGCCCGGGCGCTGTAAGGGAGAACTCGGTTTTCTTGGCCTCGAACCCTCGCGGTGCTGTGCTGAGCTTCTGAATGATCTGGGGGTTTCTCAAAATTAGGGCTTAGGGATAATGTATACGGGATTTATATAGGGATGTTGTATAACAGGAGATACCGGGATGTAGGGCGCAATAACAGAGAATCAAATGGAGCATTGACAATTAACTGCAAACTGGGTTCGCATCGCATTTACAGGTCCCAAATATAATTACCGGGTCCCCCGCAGCTAGGATTATCAAGGATTGCAGCAAAGCATTGCCGCACTGTAGTCCTTTGCGGTAGGCGACACAGGTTCCGCAGAAAGGCATTGTGCCACTATGCATTCAACAACTTTGAACAGAGCCAACAAGTCAGCGCTCAGGCAGAGGACTTCTTAGACCATCAGCAACGGGATTCTGCCAGGACGATATGTCACAACAGAACCACGCAACAAATTTTTGCTTATTGTTGCTAAAGCTCAAAACCCGGCAAGGCGGACATGCGCAGTCAGAATTTGACGGACACGCTAGCACGAGAGCAGGGCCAAGCTACCGATGGCGTTTTCAGGCCTTCTGAGGCAGACGAGCATGTAAGAAGAGAAAGGATCATGACAATCCAAAGTTTACAGGACTATTTTGAATAAGGGATAACGAGGTACCTATAACTACCATTACTGATATTACTACCATTACCATTTTTAATAAGATGTTTCTATATTACTACTATTACTGCGGTCGTGCAAACGATTTGGGTGAACTTGTGGCGTGAGGCCGCGATCCTCGTTTGCAGCGCTTCGACAGCTGGAGCCGTCCTGAAAGCAGGCGGGTCCAGGTGTTGAACAGCCTGGGGTCAACGCTGCCGTGTTTTTTGAAGCCAGCCTATCAATTCCAATGATGGTCCCGTTGTGTTCTTGGGGTTCCCTGTTTGGGGGACCCATTTTTGGGGTCTCCGTTATAGTCACTGTAGAGTCCGATTATTACTATAGTTCTGTCTGGTTACAATTATTACTCTTGGTATCATTTATTACAATTCCTACTATTACCATTACGATTACTATTACTATTCCCATCAGCACCTCTCCCAGCAGGCGGAAAGTTCGACGAAAAGCGGTTCAGGCTGATGCGCGATCCTCCGGATCCGCATGAATCATACCAAGTGGGTAGTTGCCAAAATAAGGGTCCCATTCTGGTACCCCTAGATATTAGGTGCCGGAATATAACCCATACCCAAAAGGGGCTCATAGTCTGGAGAATAGCCTAAGTTCTTAGTAGGGAGTAAAGGAAAGGTAATATAGGGTTTAGGGTGCAGGGCTCAGTTAGGATAAGCATAAATTTTATGAGGGATTATACAGGGGGTATGTGCCCTACTAAGAACCAGTAAGATAATCACTCAGATCCAGCTTTTCATAACTAGTTATTCTTGGTTCTGCAATACTGAGTGCTTTAGAGTAGAAATAAGAATAAGCCGATATGAGCTATAGTCTAAATTCCTAGCATCCCCCGACTAGCCCTTATACTACTCCCCTATAACCCGCTATATGGCCTCTATGAAGGAGTTTAGACTATAGCTCATATGAGTTGCCAGCATGCCTGCAAGTTGCTGCAAATTGGAGTTGGTGTGCGCGAATTGAGGTTATGCTCTCAACAAGGAGATACATCAACCTCGCCTTCAGGTGCCCTGCCACACAGTCAGATTGTTACTGCGAAATACACCCTCAACTCTAAACCCTTTTCGACCTGAGTGTCAGGTATATGCAAATGAGATACAGCGAGCGCATCGATTACCTGAAGAAGCTTTTCGACAGCAAGCTGAACAAGGCTGGGCGGCTCTCAAGCATTCTGCAAGCTTGATCCAGGTTTCTTGCTGTTCGAAAACTGCCAATCTTGTGTTTGCAGACTACGTGGAGGGTAGGGGGGATTTAGTAACTAGGCTAGTGATAACCCCTATAGCCCATGCAGTAACCCTACTTATCCCCATTATCAACCTACTTGCAAGTACCCTGCCCCTCCAAGTAAGGGTGGTCACACTGCTCGGCCAGAGCAGTACAGCATCTCCAACGAGGCGCTGGCCATGTGCATACTGCGACCCCAAGAGACTGGAGTGATACCCGCCCTGTTGACATTGTATCCTAGTAGAAAAAGTATATTATTATATTACAGTATGATATAATATAGTATGACATCTTGACATCGCTTTACATGTTCTGTCGTTCCCACGGCGACTGGTGGAGCCGCACTTCCTATCCTCGAAACTGGTTTTGTTGTCTAGTTGTAGATGTCCAGCAAGTGGTGTCTTGTAGAACAGTATTAATATCGTGCGCCTGATAGCCTTCCGATCCTGCCAGCTTTGTGCACGTATGTACCGGACGGTTACAGATTTGTCATTTGTGCATTCAAATGCTGGGCGCTTGCGGCGATTTACCTCAAAGTTCACCCCCAGAGAGCCTGCTCCTAAATTAGGGGTACCCTTTTGGGGGTCCCTATATGTAATAAGGACCATCGTATTTTGGGGTTTACATCGGTGATCTTCATCTTTGGCTGCAGGAGCTAAAGAATTTGGCGAACAAGCTCGGGCTGCCCGAACAAGAGGTCAGCCTTCTTGCTGGTCTGAGAGGCTTCTCAAAATCATCTTCTCTTTAGCCAAGGGGTTATCTACGGATAATGGAAAAATAAATTGGAAGCCACTATATTCTTTAGGGGTTATATGAGGGTTATACTGGGGTTATATAGGGATGATGGAAAATAAAATGGAAACTACTATTTAGGGTTTAGCGGCCTACACACTAGGGTGCCATTTTCGGAGTCCCCATCACAAGGGTTATTATAACAATTGGGGTGGCTATATTGGGGTACCGCTATTTGGGGAAATTGCCAAATTATGTGCTTTGGCCAATGTGCAAGCATTATGCACAGGTTCATGTCGTGTTTGAGCCTGTTCCGGTGTTTTTTTAGGAGGTGGAGACTTGGGATTCAGGGGGTTGATCCAAAAAACACAAACCTAGGGATGGGGATTTGAGATACCAAGATGACTTCAGGTTAGCTTGGCAAAGCCATAAGAGTTATAGTCTATACTCTTTAAAAGGGGTTATATAGGGGACTACTAGAGAGCTTCATAAGGGGGAGACTAGGAGTTTAGACTAGAGCTCATGAGAGAGCAGTCCTGATATTCGGAGGTGTAGACGGCGGTTCAAATTCCAAGGATAGTCGGTGGTTTCATAAATGGGGGGACCCCGATCAACATAGCCCCACGATGCTATAATCCGTATCAGGGGCCCCCCAAAAGGTATGCCCAACGTTGGCAAACCCACGTTAGTCCAAGAAAATAGAGACTACGGTATTAAAATGATAGTGGATACCTTGGGGATATGTAGGGATATAGGGCGCAATGATGGAGAATCAAATGGAAAAGAACATGGAGCATGAAATGAAAAATGGAATAACATAGGAGTTTATATAGCCATTAGGGTTTCCTCTAAGGTTCCAACCATGGGCGCCTAGTATGGGCCCGTAACCCTTGGATCCTCATATACCTACTATACCCTAGAGCTACCCTCAAGGGTCCTTACAATCCCCCTATATTGGGGGGCACCATACCAATCCAATCAAAATCCAAGCCACATGGTCGCGCCGCTTCAAGCCAAAGCGGCTGCCGCTTAAAAGACAGAAGGAGAAGGCATGTCGAAGGTAACCCTACTGTAGCTGGGCTCTTGTAAAACCAAATTTTACATTTTTATGGATACCTGGGCCCAATATCAAAACAAAAGATCTTTCATCAAGAGCCCAGGTAGGGTTTGGCCGTCTAGGGTTTAGGGTTGTATAAGGTCCCGTTAAAGCGGGCTCTAAGGGCCAAAGGGTCCCGTTTTGGGGCGTAAGGCCAAGCACATGGTCCCTAACAAGGCGGAAAGTTTGAGGTAGACGCCTCGGCGGAATCAGTGTTTTCGGGTGGTGGGACTCCAGAAACTTCCTATCTGCTAGCTCTCTCCATGAAAGTTTCCTAAATCAACATAGACCCCAATTCATTACAATCCTAATTATAGAGACACCCAAAAGGGTACCCCTCATTTTGGGGGAACTTCCAGATGAAAGATGACTGACTACACCAAGTCTGGGACCTGGTTACACGAAACTGTCACGGAATTCAAGCCCAGCAGCTTGCTGTGCCTTAAATACCTTCTTGGTGCACGGGTCATATTTCACCGTGGGGTTTCCGAAACTTTGCAATTTTGCATACAAGCGCCGCTTCCATGTTGACGAACGCCTGCAAGTGTTTCAGGTTGACGCACTTTCGGGCAGGAACATCGCTTTCTTTTTAGAGCTCCACACTGTTTAAGTTTGGAGAGTTTCTCATAGGCTTGCAGCAACGACGTTCAAACCTTAGACGGATCATCGCACGGTATGTCGCGTCTCTTTGAGAGTTACTGCATATTTTTTGCGATTCCCTGCAACAGGAACGTATTATGTTTTTGTGGCACGGATGCTCTGGTGACCATATGCTCTTGGAACAGGAATGTTGTTTTCACCAAGAAATCCTGCAAAACGCTCCACATCGAAAACGCCGAAGCCCGAATCTCGTAGAACATGCTGGCGACCCAGTCCTCAGCTCGAAAAGTGTGCGAAATACTACCCCGGCAAAATATGGCCCGTTGTCCACCTACTTGCTGCTTTCCCATAACTCGGGTTACCATTCGGGGGGCCCCCATCAAAAGGATTATAGGATTTAGGGACGTACAGTGGGGTCGTCCGATTTAGGGAAACTATCCCTTGTTGCAGGGGGGTACCCTTTTGGGCGTCTCTATATTAAGGACCATAGTATATTGGGGTCCATCTTGATTGAGGAAAACATTGATCTGTTTGAGTGGAATTCATGGCCAGGTCAACAATCTTGATGTCCAGTTCCGCCACTATGACTTTGATGGTAGCGGCACATTGGATCTCGAGGCACAATCTTCACAAGGGATTGCCATAGTGTGTTTATAGGGGTGATGCAGGGATTTTATAGGGATATCACCCTCAATGATGGAAGACGAATTGGAAACCGGGACTGTTGCCAGGAGGTGCGAAACATCCTGGCTGACATCGGACTGACTCCGCAGAACCGGGAGGAAAAGTTCGAGGCTGCCGGTCACTGTCACAGGTCACTGCAGCCATCTGCAGCCATTAGAAGCATGGCATTACACGTAAAGATCCTCACTAGCGCTGTAGAAGTGTGATTTCTTTGTCCGCTATCTTGTTCCTCGACGTCGTTGGAAGCCTGTTTCAAACCTTTCCGGCAACAGCCCATTCAACATGTCGTTAGAGGCGAATTACACATACGAAAGGTCACCGAGTGCATCAACGAGATGACCCAAAAGATCGGTTGCGAGGCAGAAGGGTCATGACCAGACGCAAGTGTATTGGATGACGGAGTCGTGAGCTCAAAAGGGTAACACATCAATACGCACCCGCATCAGCCTTTGCTTGTGCCGTCCTCCTGCCAGTCTTGCTAGAAGAAGACGGGTATTCGCGGTCAGTGCGTTCGCAGGACATAGTCACATACTCACATGGCAGGAGCAGCAGCCACAGCAGCAGCAAAGATGTGCAGTGACTCCGCATCAATGGCAGGAGTTCACCTTCGAGCCTTTTTTGGAGCTGTTGAAAGAAGTGCGAGAACGTGTTCGCCAGGCCAGCTACTACTGTAAGCTGCAGACGCTTTCAGACCTGGATTTTTTCAATTTACGCCAACATGGCATTGGCAGCTCGTCACTTCATCCGGCGGAGAAGGAAGTTGCTTGAACACCGTAGTATGCAAGCTTTTGCCTCCACATGCGCTATAGTCTAATCTTTTCAGATTTTAGAGGGGGCAAAACAGGGGATTATACAGGGGAGTATTATAGGGGTTATTAAGGGGGATGCTAGGAGTTTAGACTTCTGTCTTCACATCACATCTCCCCCTGCAAGCTTAGCAGGTCCAGAACGTGAAGTGCTGGAAGCTTTTCCATGAGGCTTGAGCCTTGCAGTCTACAAGGTAATAAAAAATAGGGTTTAGGGTTCAGGGCTTAGGGTTTAGGGCTTAGGGATAATAATAAGAAGAATAGTGATAAGAATAAACAATAGTAGTAATAAGGATAATGGTAAGAAGGATGAGAGTAAGAATAGTAGTACTCGTAATAATAGCAGAAGTAGTACTAATAATGGCAGAACAACACCCCCCAGCATTTCCTGTAGTCTCCTTGGCCATTTTTTCATTTTTAACATAGTAATTATAGTATAACCCTCAAGAATTAAGCTAAAATTCTATTTGTATTATAGGTCTAAGGAGACTACAGTTTCTTGCCTTGGAATAATTAATCGAGTGAGCAAGCTGCACCAAGCGCAAGGGCCAGTAGAGCCGATGCCTTCTTTCGAGGCTGACGTGAACGGGGAAGACAGCCTGGACATGACCCGAGTCATGGCTCTACTGGAGCTGCAGCTGATGCAATCCTGTGATGTGCTTGATGCCAACTTCGTCAAGTTCTATGGTAGTTTCCCAAAATGAGGGGACTCCAATATAGACCCCAAAATACAAAAGTCCTTATTATAGGGACCCCCAAAAGGCTACCGCTAATTTTGGGAAACTCCCCCATGTTTGCAAGTAGCCAGCAAAGTAAGAGCAGAGAGCAGGCGAGCATGGCTGTCACATTGATGACATGATGGATCACCTGCAGCTACAGGGGCTCGTCAGCTCGTGCATTCTTGCGAGTTATCGATTTGTTAGGATGAAGCAAAGAAGCTTCTCCCTGACCCAGACCCTGGCCTGCTACCCCGTGCCAGAGTTTGCCAATACGAGGGTCAAGGCACAGGTACGAGTGGATGAGCTGTGTGGATTGGACCTTGTCACTTTGCGTCCACCACCGGGGTTGCCACCACCCGGCTTTCCATGCCTGAGCTTGGAGTCTCCCGCAGAGAGGCACGCTACACATGCTACACCTGCCGAAGGCAAGACAAAAAACGAATTGCCTCACCCAGGCAACATTGGACATCCCTACGCATGCATCAAGCCTTGTGTATATCTCTTGAAAGGTGGTAGCTGTGCTGCAGGCTCTGGGTGCGACTACTGTCATTTGCCGCATGAGATGGGCCCCATAAAGCCGAACAAGATGCAGCGGCAGAGGCTTCGTCAGATGACGGACGGCGAGCGCTTGAGTGTATGTTTGCCACAAATATGGCGCCAAGCTCTCCACAGAAACCTCCTTCCCCAGGCGACTTCTGTCCTTCGGCTCCTCGAGGACGAGTTTCGGAAGATGGGCTCGCCCGGCAGTCCACAAGATATTCCTGGACTCGACAAGGTTTTGGCACGCATGTCCTTTGTGCAACTGGTGCTCTTGAGCATGAACAACGTGCCGCCTGATGAGCTCCGTGACGCTTTGGCTCAGTTGAGACTGAAGTTGCCACCTTCTTTATGACTGGCAGCTCTGCGTTTGAGCTATTGTGAGTTCCGCAGACCGTCTTTGCTTTCACCCCATGTGTCTCGGCACTGATTCTGAGTTTGAAGCCGCCTGCGCTCTTGAGTCCAGGTGGCTAAGCCAAGCAGCATTTATGGCGTTGAACAGCGACAGCGCTGCTTGTGTTGATGCAGTAAATTTTTAATGCAGAAGCAGACCCTAAGAGTTCATTTTTATACCCAGCTCGTCCCTGGATGTTTCGACTCATCTAATTCTAGCATACTCATCAACATGTCTATGGATAGGGAGTTCTAGGCGGGGCCTTCCAAAGGTTCTGACCATGGCATGTTTGCAAGCACGGGGACGTTCACCTGTTTTTGTTCCTCCTCAGCATCCGTGAAAATCGCGGTCAAGCCATTTTGCAGCCTCTGGTTGTGGACAAGCATGCTCCCATGCTTAGCAACCTCAGCAGCCATGGCGGCATATGAGCCATCGTGTAAACTCCTCGTATCCCCCTTAATAAGCCCTGTAGTACTCCCCGATATAATCCCCTAAATAACCCCCTTCAAGGAGTTTAGACTCCAGCCCATATGGCGGCACAATCTTCGGAGGTGTGGCAAGTCTCACAGCAGAAGTGACCTGTTCATAGTCCGTGAGCTCAATCGAACAACTGGGCATTTTCGGCAGCACAACGTAAACACTGCTGGTGAACTGCTCTGTGGGTGAGAGTGTCATGCATTAATATGATTATAAGAGCCTAAATCGTGACCAATACTATGGTTCTAAATTCCTCGCAGAATAATCATGGTCTTGGGTGCGCCATACAGACCTCCAACTGATATTGGTAATTACTTTGGTCCCTAGCGTCAGCCAGCCACGCAGACCTTCTGACAAACACTGTTTCCAGGAGACAAAGTTGGGACTCTTTCTTCGCTCAGCAGAGGAAAGCACTGAGGCCAATTCGCACAGCTTTGGTGCAAGCTGGATGTCCAAACACTGTCATACTGTAGCAGTTTCCATTTTCTTTTCCATTATCCCTATATAATCAATATTGCCCTATATTATCCCAATATGACCTATGATGACCTATGTAATATCACTCGGGGATACAGGGTTTAGGGTTAGGGGTATTGGGATTGACAAAAACACGACTTTCCTAGCAGCTGGATTTCGACGTTGTTGCTCATGCTGGACTGCAAGTAATGAGACAGATGACATGGACCTAATTCTATGGACCCACCAGGAAATGTGCAGTCGGTGCCTACTTAGAAATGCCCAGTCTATGTCAGTCGGCAGAGCGTGCAACTGCGCACGCTTCCTTTGGCGTTTGAGCTATATGTCGCAGGCATTCAACATCTTCAGCCAATGCGACAGCGAAGGAAGAGGCTTGAAGGGCATGGCACCGGACTTCAAGGCAGAGTAGATCCGGGAAGGATAGCACGTGAGGTGCGCTGAACCTGGATGAGTTCCAACTGTTCGTCCAGAAGGCCTGGAGCCTAGCAGGAGATCTGAAGGACCCATTATATTGGGTTTTGTATAGGATAATAATGGAAAATAAAATGGAAACTACTATAGTATATTGGGGTTATAGGGATAATGGAAAATAAAATGGAAACTACTAGGAAGTATAGGGATTATGGGTTTAGGGTTTAGGGTTGATGTTTCAAAGAAGTAGGTGCGCTCCACTATGGCATAGAACAATGCATCCATGGAACAAAGGCCCCCCAAGCTTTGCTAGCACAGGTGCGAGCCAAGTTGCTGACCCTTCGGCGAAGGGAGGAGGTCCTGATAGCGAAGAAGTTTCACGGCTTAACATGAGCTATAGTCTAAACTCCTAGTATCCCCCTGAATACCCCCTATAGTAATTCCCTATATAATCCCCTATATTACCCCCTTCGAGGAGTTTAGACTATAGCTCACATGGCTCATCCTTGGCTGGAGTCAGGTGCCTTAAACTATGGTGTTTGGATGAGAGTGTGCGCTCTTCATGGAGCCGTAACTGTTTCTTAGGGATGAAGGGCTGTATCACTTTTTTAGTTGGATGCCACATCGCAGCAGCAGTCAGTGTGACTTGGACGTCAGAAAGCGTGGTCCAAGATTCCGCCCACTTCACGGCAAAGCGTGGCAGAATGTAGAGTTGTTTGCTTGAGGTTTGATCTGGAACCGGAGCTCGTCAACGAATTCCGCCTCCCGCAGCAAACAAGTAGTGAGCAACAGTTCGCCTTGTGACGTTATTTCTTTTTCCGCCATACACAGGCAGTTATGAGACGTTGCGTCTGATCATGCAGGGCAAAGACGTTTTCTATGCCACGCATGTTGTTTGAGAATGCCTTTGCGCTGAGATGAAAGACATCTCCTGAATCCTTCCAAAATCCTAGAATGATAGTAATAATATTCATAGTAGTAATAAGTATAGTAACAAGTAACAATAATAGTACTAGCGAGAATATTATTAATAGTAATAGTGACAAGAAACTTCTAAGAAGATCCTCGTCATTCTCATCCCTCCTTCAATAATTGTCCCAACAGGGTACCCCCCCCTGGGAGAGAGCTAAACCCCTCTGCAACCTCCCTACGTAACCCTCTTTGCAAGGGCATCTAGTAGTGGTTCAGGGTTTAGGGTTTCCATCTATAATTTTTCCATTTGAGGGTTGCTTCAAAGGTCCTAGTCTTCCGCTCATAGCTGGGGTGACCATTTGAGAAACAGGCTCTGCAAAAGTGTTGCGAAAGAAGACGCTGCAAAAAACACACCTGCCCGTGATTGCTAGCCCTAATCCCTGGATGGTAGTTGTTCAACCTAATGTTTGTTTGGCGTTTCCATTTGGTGCTTCATTTTTGGGAGGATGTGATATTTCCATATATATATATATATCTATATACCTTTCAGAAAGGACCCAGGGTTTCCATGTTATTTTCCATTGTCTTCTCCAATTTGCAGCTACCGGAATAACAGCGCTGTAAACCTTTTATGACCCCAATATATACCCTACTATAATACGGTAGTTTCCGATTTCTTTTCCTTAATTCCTATAAAGCCCTTATCTCAACCCTAAACCCTACATAGTAGTTTCCACTGTTTTTCCATTATTCCTACATAATCCTTAAACAACCCCTTGGCAGCCTAAACCCTGAATCCTGTACCCTAAACCCTAATTAAGCCTCAGTGACCCCAGCGGAGAAGTAGTAGTTTCCCAAAATAGGGAAATCCCAATAGAGACCCCAAAATTCTATCACCCTTATTACAGGGACCCCCATGATGGTACCCCTGATTTTTGGAAACCTTAAACCCTAAAACCCTATATCACCCTTATTATTAAAACCCCATATCCCCTAGATACCCCCTACTCCCTAAACGCTAAAACCCAAAGTCTTGATCTCAGGTTCTAGCCTGCCCTTCCTGTGGAAGGTCTTCGAGCGATATTCCTTTGGTAGACCTGACCAAGGCTCTTCAAGGGTTTAGGGGTTTATAGGGTTCCTTATATATTCCATTATAGTAGTTTCCATTTCCTTTTCCATTATCCCAATAGATCCTTGATATAACCCCAATATAACCATCATCTATTCAGGGCTTAGGGTTTAAGACCTCTCCAAGGCTGTCTGCACATTTGGGTAGAGATTGCAGTGGTACAGAGTTGGAAAGAATTCAAACTGAGCAAGCTCGACCCAGTTCACGGAATTCAAGCCACCTTCGGTTTAGGGTTTAGGGTTTAGGGTCTGCCCCCCCCCCCCAACCCTAAACCCTAAACCGCCGCCAGCCACCCGAAAGGCTTACGAAAGGAGGACCTTCTGCCTTTCATGGTTGATGTCGGGACCGCGCCACCCAACACGGAAGAGATGCAGCTGCTCGGATGGGTATTTTGGTCACGACATTACCCCCATAACGGAGATGCAAATAGAACATGACATGGAAACTGGGTCTATGTCTATGTGGGGGTTTAGGTAGAGAGTAGGTTTTGGAGGTCTAGGGTTTTTGGACTGATGTAGACAAGTGTCCATTGCTTCAACGTCAGAATTCGTGCGGGGGCAATCGGCACACGATGATGCAAACAGGGAGGGCCACACGCATTGAATTCCTCAGCTGATGCAAGGTAAGCCATGTGGTGCGGATGTGCAGCCGTGTGCTCTAGTGCAGATTTGCTCTCAAGGTGTCTGCCAATTCTGGACATTATTAAGGAGTTTGCGAGGCCGTACACGAAGTTTCCCGTGGCTTGGCTGGAGCATAGCTTGGGTACTGCCCCCCCT